>NHZP01000094.1:0-91760 GCA_003313425.1 Pseudopyrenochaeta lycopersici
CCAGTGGTCGAGTACGTCTCTCAGACGCAGTTACGACCTTGACAGACTCTCCTACGCCCATGGTAAAGCCAGTCTCGACAAAGTCATAGGTATCTTCATCTAGGATGCCGTACTCCGCTTTGATGTTCCATTAAATTTACGTAAACCCTTGTTTAATTTTATATATAAAGCAGCTCCCGCTTACAGTTGTCAGATGTAAGGCCCGATAGGGTGTTAGATGTCACGTGTGGATCGCCAAGTTGCGAGATCCTAGATGGTAGCACCAACTCTCGGGTGAAACCACTTGGCAGAGGGGCACACAAAAGGCAGAAAACAGAGAACACACAATGAACCAATCACGCTCATCATCAAAAATTCATCAAAGATCAAGCCAAATAGTCCTTGAATCGAGTAACACTTTGGGAAGTGGCTTGGATTGCTTTGACTTACAATATTCAACTAACTGTAAAGGGCAATATCCTTCCCTGTTTTGATCTATACCAGCGAAAACATAAAATGTTTCTGGGATACTGTATTCCTTAGTAGTAGAGAGACATGGGAAGTTCCACTACCTAGAGGAGGGAAAGTTTATTCGCAACCATATGCTTACTCTGTCAAAATGCTACTACGACATATAGTCTCCCACACATATCATTAAGAAGATATGTGCTAGTATTCAGTTCTTTACTACCGCCCGCCCCCCTTTGTCAAGAGCGGGAAACTCTTCGCATGTATGGGCACTGTCCAAGGCGCCACACCTCTGCCGCTTCAGAGAATGTAAGAGATTTTGTTCTGAGACACGGCTTCCCTCAACGCTACAACCATTTGGACCACATGAACGTATTCAGTAGTACTGGGGATCTACGAACAAGCCATCGTACACGCGAGCAGATAAAGCGCAAGACCGTTACTCCTCAGCGCAATGCTGTACACAAAGATGCCGCTAAGAGCTACCGAAGGGCTATACAGATTACCGCCAAGCACGAGCAAGAGTTTTCTAGTGAAGAGTAATCCTGAACATCCTAGTTGTATTTAGTCTCTGGTTGGTAGTTGCATCTATCGATAAGTCCGGCTGCGGCAAGTTGGCTTTAGGCGATCTAGTTGGTCTCTCGCCCGTTTACATGGAAACATACGATTAACTATATGCCTAGATTAAAGTAATTAATAACGGGGTGGTTCCACTATTCTAAGATCTGTACATAGCTTAGCCGGCCTTGATATCGTACCCTTCCCAATGCCGATGCAGAAGGCCACACACAAACTATTTGCTAATAACCTAACCCAAAGTCTGGACATCCAGAATCGCCGAACTCACTTTTGAATCCCATGCTTTCTCCACTCACGTCTGTTTACAGGGAGGCACTGTGTCTCTAGGAGCTCTCCGGTTGCGATTAGCAACAGCCTGGTTCCTGGTCGGGCATGCAGTGCTTTGGCGGTTAGCTGGCTTATGACTGTTCGGTCACTCGGTCCTACGATTATTATTCCACGTGTCGTACCATTACGCTCTTGTTTCAGGATTCTCATTTAATTTTTAACCGCTAAAGCAGGTTCTAAGTCCTTCTCTGGTCACCTTGTTTTGCGGACCTAATCTTCTTATGCTCCTCGCAGATCTCTCTGTCACGTCTTAACCAACAGTAAAATTGCAAGTCAATTTGCATTAACAACGACAAGCAGTTTACTAATTTATAAAATTTCTTAACAACGAGTGACGCGACAAAGGTCTAATTGATATCCTTTATTGTGGTTGAGAACTCATACATCTCCCACGGAGCAATATAACTTATTGTTACACAGACATACAACATAACCTTAACGAAGATCTTGGAAAGCGGTGAGCTGTATAGATTTGAATAAAATACAGTATTTGAATATGATAATAATTGCAATGGTGCTGCATTATCGCGAAATCGAAAAGGTAGCTAGAGGGCAATGATTGGTAGGACAAGGCATGAATCAATCAACACTACCACATATCCAGAGGGTTTGTACGGTTCGCGGGTCGTTCTTGGAACACATCCCAGTGCTCCTGGATGCAGGTCCCATTGAACCTCACAAAATCCACTGCAGCGAACGGTTGGTCTGCATCCACAATATCCATCCTGGTGAAAAGAAAGCCAATGTTTCCTTCCATACCCATATGTCTGATTGTGAAATTGACAGTTTCAGGTGAGATAATCATTGATAAGCCCGAAAGAGCGTTTGCGCGGCCGGAGAGAGCGTTCGGGTTGTGTTGAATGTAGTCAGCAGCCATGTGATCATTTACAGCACTGGGAACATTCCGATCGATGTAGAGTTTCTGCACGAATTGTTTGTAGATGGCAAGTTTTTCTCGCTGAGACGCAGGGCGTGGAGGACAGTAGGAAGTAGTCGCTGCTGAGGAGGCGAAAGCACCTGAAAGTAAAGCTAAGGAGAGGAAATGCATGATGAATAAGTAACAGTTTGAAAGGAGCCTGAAGTTTAACGATACATTCTTCTGAAAAATAGATACGCCTTTTATAATAACAGTCAATGTCCGGGTATTAGTCCATAGGCACCGTTTTCGTCCGCACATGGTAATGGCAGCCCTACTTCGGGATCCCCGGGTCCACGAATACGACATCTTGGCCATTCAGGAGCCCTGGAGGAACCCGTTCCTAGCCACAACCCACCATCCAGCAAAAGACGTTTTCCATCTCTGCTGTCCAGCAGGAGATGAAGAAGGCCCAGCTAGAAATCCCAAATTCCTGCCCCTGTCCTGCATGCCAACCAGCAGGGGCACTGCTGCACGCTAATGACTGTATCTGCCGTTATTAGTTTCGCTTCCAAGCATTTACTAACTTCTTAGACTAAAAGGTTCTATAATTCTCTAGATATAGTATTTTTATCCTTAACTTGTAATAATTTTATTATATCTCAGGAATTACTTAATATATGCTTTTATAACTTAAGAAATAATCTATATATAAGCATAAGAAGCTATCTTTAAGTTTTTAGATTATTAAGTATTACTGATGTTGAGATCTAGGAGACGAATTTTTAAGATTTTTGGTGTATTTTGGGCTGCGGCGCTCGCTTGTCCGCGGCGCTCGCTTATGAGACACGTTACGATAGATATGATAGGCGTGATAAGTGCGATGGATTCGATAATGAACACGCATCAAAGCTAGTGTTATTGGACAGTAGAGCAATCTAAGAGATTAAGTCAATCGGGTATACCATTCAACGCACCTGAAAATGCATCAACCAAGGCCTCAGCTGAATTGGCACCTAAACTTTGTCAATTCGCTTCACCTTGCCGTTTCCCTGCCTCAGCATCCATGTTTATACGCTCCGCATCTTTGGCCGTCTTGCTCATGTCCGCAATGTACTGGCTGCTGACCAGGTTCACAGCGCTCTTTGTCCACTCGTCGCTAATATAGTATTCCAGCGTTTTCAGTACCTCAATAGGGACTCGGACGCCAAGTGTTTGACATTTTTGGGTGAGAAGCCGAAAGGGGGGTTGTGCATAATAGCTGTAGCTTGACAACTACTTAACGCACGGAGACAAGTCTGAATGCCTTTATATGGTTCACTCGTCTCAAGGGAGATCGGGTCTGGGTAGTTGCGTGAAATCTCTTCTAAACTGCCGAAACTTACGACGCTAATAGGGTGTAGTATTAATGTGATCGCGTCCATCCAGCCGTGGCGTGTCTCTTGGAGAGCGAGAAGCCGCTGTATTTCCTTCATTGAGGCTGACGTAGAGGAGCGCGCGCGGTCACGGTACGGATCGATGCGATCGAGTGGGCTTTCAGCATCAAGTAATGGTTGGAACAGGTTGATGATGTTTACATTGTACATCATACTAGATTTGATTAGCTTTCAGTGCATCTAGTTGTAAATCCAGACGTACGCGCAAAGTATGTTCTCTTTAGAGGGCACCCTGTCTGGGTCTATATCTGATGATCGTGATTCCCACCAAGCTATCAACCGCAAATAACAGGCCTCAATCCGTTCTGGCTCTGCCGGAAGTTTCGTTTTAGGGTCATCGAGATCGCGACTTGTCTTGATGCAATCGAGAATGATAAGATGCTTTTCACATTCTGAACGAAAGAGGGCTTTGCAGACCAACGTTAGCTGACTCTTAAAACCATGGTGGCCATATTTACCTGCGGCCTTTAGGGTATCATGGTATGGAATAGCAACCGGCGGTGGCGTTTTGATAATGAGGGGGTTTGAGTAGACATATGCCATAGATCTAGCTCGTATCAGCTGCTGTTTGTCACTTTCACGTATAGCCTTGACGAACAATTGAAAATTGAATAGTGTCCAGGCAGTAGTAGCTCGAACTTCATCCATTTTCTGCTGCTGCACAGATGTGTGATTATGACTAGCTTGTGGCCGTTGCGGCTGGAAAAGACCAAGGTCGCGGCCTATTCGACAACCTTCGAGGAGAAATGTGTGACCGACTTTATCCCGACCATGCTTCCCTAATACTAAATCTACCACGAAACGTCTGTTAGCGTAGATCTATAAGTGCTACGGAAATCATCATGCAGCCTTCTGTTGGGCACAACAAGAAGAGACCGTGACGGCTGAACGTGGGCAGCAAATCCGGCAAGAGCAATTGACTCACAGAGACAGATACTAGCCTGTATTTTCGTGAGACTGTCTTTCCCATCTTCTAGGTCCCATAGGCGTCGGGCTTCTTTATAAAAAACTGTCGTCATTGACGTTTCGGAAAATGGCTTCTGTCGATCTCTTACAGCCGAGAAGTGGGACTGCTGACGCATTAGCAGAAAGTAAACCAAGATTGACTATTGAAAAGTGTAGAGGAAAATTAGGGGCAGTGTGGACATACACAGGCGGAAGCAAGTAAGGCGTTGACAAGAAGTGTCGAGCAGAAGTCCGTACGCCCATTTGCCATATCATCAAGAAAGGCTTCTCGGTCCAAATAATGGTAATAGACATGTTCGCGCAAGTCCCATGCCGAAAAGAGAGCTACTAGGAATCTGATGTCGGTGGTAACAGTTGTCCACTTGCCGAGGGAGGCCAGCCGTGGGTCCATTGTCGGATCATCTAGGTTTGCAACTGAGGGAGGGTACAAGATAGCGTCTGTTGGTGTAGGTTGACGGGGAAAGCTTTCGTTTTCTGAGCTGAAGTTGGTCAAAAAGAATCATGTAATGAGTCCAGACACACATACAGAGCTGAGACATCGGCGTCTGAGGCATATCTCCTCCTTTGACTACTCGGTTCCATTGGTCCCATCGAGAGGATGCCGGGGAATTGAAGATTATGGGAATCAAAGTTGCTCGTTGACTCCAAGCCCAGATGTAGTGGGGGAAGGGTCACGGACTGTCCGGGTTGGCGGTTATAGTTGGAGTGTGGTGTGTAAGGTTGTTTGGGCGGTATCAAGTCTCCATGACGGACGAAGTCTGCCAACTCTTGAATGCGCTGAGACGGGGAGGTGTCTGGGGGATTTTCCCTGATACGCCTCAGGATCTCCATAGCCTCCTCTTCGGGACGTAATTGTAAGAAGTCGTAAAGTTGACGTAGATCCGAGAGCTCGCCTTGCATTTCCTCGTTCTTCCGCTTCATAACCTGTGACGGCTTCTCGTTCGGCCCTAGCTCATATACACAGCCCGTGTCCTTTTGCACACAGCACGTGCACACGGGACGGTTGCCATTGCATTTTGATTTCCTCTTCCTGCACGCAACACATGCACCGAGCGTCACTGTCCGTTTAGGCTTCTGGGTCAGTAGTGGTCTGCTCTGCGGCTGGTGCGGCACCTCTTGGTCCATAGGGGCAGGCTGGAGAGGACGAAAGTTCGCCATGGCAACCTTTCACTTAATGGATAATGGTCGATTAGGGAATGAACATGCTAGATAGAACGGGCTCGACGGGACATGTGCGGAGTCCAAACGTTACGCGAGTCAAAGGCATTGATTCTACTCTTGGGATCTGGGACGAGACAGTGCAATGCCACAGCTGTTCGCTCGTGATGCGAGAGGACAGGATTTTCTGTTGGGAAGGCACACCGGCGGGAGGAAGGGACGAGGCATGATGAGTTTAGGCCTCCATTGCAGGGGTCTGCTGGCGAGAGCCAATTGATCAAAAGCGGGAATACTCGCCGACGTAGATCGACCAATGTGCCGCGACAACGTCTCCAGCAAATAACGGGCTGGTGGGTGCATGTCTCTCCACCAACGTGTAACCAAAGAGAAAGGGTTTTACCTCCCAGCCGGGGGGTCCTGAAGATCCGAAGACCGTAGCGTCAATTAACCATAAGGCTGTGGGTAAAAAGGGACTACTGATTCGCTACGGGGTTGGCTCCGATGGTACAGATTGGTAGCTAAAATCGAACGGTCAACGACATGACTAAATTGGGTTACTCTTTCCTATAGGCTGGATTTCTAGGATAAATGTCTAAAGAACAATACTATCCTAAGCGCGACTTTGTATATTTACGAGGGAAGGAGTTAAGATGCTAAAAGAGTGGATGCGTCTCGGCACCGGAGTGTCTCGGCATGCAGTGAGTGATATTATTGCTATTGTAATTGATGGCCTGCAGCGAAGACAAAGCAATATCTTGCACCGCATCGTGAAGTTGCACAATGGCTGTCGCGCCGCTAATTACAGGTTGAAGCTGAGTGCTTTAGTTGACAACAACAGCTACGCAGCCGCCAAGGTTGAGGACTTAACCAGCGATGCGCCGAACGTGGGCAGAAAAGCACTAAGGCTCAAAACAGTCGCTGCTTGTTCTGGTTTTTGGCGTGGAACTATTTTGGTCACTGGGTCTCGCTATTGTTTTAGGGACCCTAGCTCAGCTCTGCCTGCTGTGGAACCATTTTTGGACTTCACCAAGTCGCGTACTACAAAGGCAAGTTCTATTTAGAGCTGACCTCACCTCGTTCTAATCCCTTTTCGCCTACGTCTTTCAAAAACACTGTCCCCGCAAGTACGAACCTACCTCATCATGTACAGTGTTGTGCTTCTCTCTGGTCACTGCCATACTGCTAGTCAAGGATCACTAAGAGTGCCGCGTCTGGATCGGCCCAGTCTTCCTCCTTACCACGGTCCGATTTCGTGTACCGAGCAGACTTCCCAATTTCTTGACATTGTTCCACGAACCAGTCGCCAATGCTCCAAAGAGCCCTTAGGCAAGAGCCTTCATCAAATTCAATCGGTCCACAAGTGTGAAACATTTTGATTTTGATTTGGTTCAGAATAGGAACCGACAAGAGTGTACTTAGTTGAAGATGTTCCACGCTCTCTTCCACAGATTTAGATGTGTATATGCCAAGTCGGTTCGTGTCAAGCTTTAGAAGCCGTTCGCAATCCAGGTTTAACGTAAACTTTCCATGTAATGAGCATGGCACACTGGTATTGGCCAAGCTGCGTTCGGACCCGTTTAGCAAGTTTTGGCCATTCGCAGGGCTGCGTTCACTGGCGATGCCGTCGCTATGTCTGCTTGGCATGTCGGATAATATGCTGCAAGATGCCAATCAGTAATGTTACGATTGAGAGTATATGGTAATTGCTCTTGAAGGCTAACCTACGTGCGTTCGTCCCCATCGACGAGGGTGCGAGTTGAAGCAAAAGCAAGAATGCAACTGATGTCAGACTGCTGGTCGGCTACAAGTGCCCTATGAGCGAGGGAAGATGGTGACGTCGTTGGGATCAGTTGATGCAGACCTTTTGAAGAGTCGAGTGTCTATAATATTAAAGTATCTCTCGTCATTCTGCGGCCCGTTTGACGTATGCGTGCTTGGTTAGGCATCCTATGTATCGAGAGACACCCTTCCTTCATGCCTCGTCTACATCTTCTCGATCTTGTCGCCGCGACGCGCACGCTCGAATTCTCTTCATCGTGCCTCACCCACCATTAATAATTAGAGCAGGAATCATACTCACTGAATCGAGCTGAACTCTCATACAGCGGAGGCAGCTGCCACCGATGACGGCGTTGTTACCTATACATATGCGAGTCCTGTTATGGACCTCGGCTACCGGTTCATCTAGTGGCTCGGTAAAGAGTTCCGAACCGAGGCAACCACAAGCAGCACTGGGAGGAGTTCTTGGGCGACAGCGACAACACCTGGAAAGCGGCTAATTACCTGGACTCGTAGGCAAGCAGCTCGTTCGCCAGGACTCCTCCAACCAAGAAGCTGGGATATCGGTTGCGATGTGCTCAAGGAGTACGAGGACGTGGTGGGTCGGACGAGGGATCAACGGCGGGTCTGCGGAGCGGTAGGGCGGCGCGATGGTGTATCTTTAGAGCCATGTTCCGATTGGGCAGAGACAAAGGCCATCACATATATCACGGAGTAGTTACTTTAGAAGTGTCACTTCGCTGAAACACTATTGCTCGGCTGTTAACACTTAGGATAGTGAGGAGAAGGTTCAGCACAGCACTTTTACAGTTTGAGATATCTTCTCGCAGGTGAGGACAGACAGGCGGCTACGAACGAGACGGTGTGGGGACCGGAGCACACGTCGACACTCGACACTGTCAACAACTTGGGCGCCCTCTACGCGGGCTTGGGCAGGCTTGAGGAGGCGGAGAAGATGTATCAGCGAGCGTTCAGTTGTCTGGGCTATGATGTCAGCCACTACTGCAGCACGAACGTGTTCCACCACTCAACTGGCAGCCCCACCAAATCAACGCCTTACTCTGTACAATTACTCCACGACAGCGAAATAATTTTATAACTGATAAATGGATGAGCTAGTCTGCCTGCGTCCACACTGATTTCGTTTGTGTCCTTGAATATGACATTTGCTGCACGTTGGTAGTGCTCGCTGACGTACCTTCCTCAAAAATTCCACCTCCGACTCCAGAGGTACGTTCGCTGCAACCAGCCCTGCGGTCATGCAGCAGCTCGTGCCGCTTCCTGTCTTCCGCTAGCTGGCCGCACCATCTGTGCAGCACTGAGTGCATTCAGTAGCTGCCCATGCCTTCTGTCGCCTCAGCGAGCGAGTAGCGACACAGTAGCCCTGTTGCCTCGACAATCTCTAGCTCGTTTTCTGCGATCCTATGCAACCATGCCGGAATGTTCATCTCTTTTGCTAGGTTCAGTGCTCCCGCAATCAACCCGTACCACAGCTCTCCGCTGTCTAAGAAACCCCTCAGCTTCAGCAGCCACCTTCAGAAGCCACCTCGCCTCCTCGCTCTGCCTCTGCAGCTACTCGTACGACACGGTCCAGGTTGTCAGCACGCTTCGGTCGCCGTACCCCTCCAGTGAAAAGCGGTCTTGCTTCTTCATCAGACGCCCCCAAGTTTGGTTGTAGTGCTTTGTGTACGTCGACGCGGACACGTTTGTCTCACGCATATACGAGCCAGCTTGAGCGAGGGCGAGAGGCAGTCCGCTGAGGAGGTTGAGAACAGTGTTGGCGTCTGTCGAAGCATTGTCAGCGATGACGTCCACGACTTTACGCACATACTCTCTACCTACCTCAACCACCCTTCCGTGCGACATTATAAGTCTATCTCACTGGTCCCTACCTGCCAATTGTTTAATGTATCGAGCGACAACTTTGTGTAGGGATGTTGTTCGCCGAGGATTTGTTCGCGCAGCTGGAAGCATGCCTTCATGAGAGAGAGGGCCTCCTCGTCGAGGCTTTGCGACTTCAACGTGAAGGCGAGATTGGCCGAATCTCACTAGCCCTAGTAGAGCCATATTAGTATTCTTTAAGAGCGTTATGCTTGTATGAACGCCGATGCCGCTACACACTTGGGCAGCATGGACGTTCGGGAGTTGGCACCCACCATTAGCGCATTCCACATGAGCAAACATGTTCGGAGCCTCGGGAGTTGCGACGGGATGGAACACAACCTAGTTCAGGGCTGCGCCACAGCAAAGTAGCCTCGCAGCCTCTACACGAGGCTCAGCCTCACCACCTTCAGCATCTTGAGCGGCCGCACTGTAGCCCGCGTAGAATACTCAGACTGTAAGGGATGTATAAATGTTTCTAAATGCCACTGATCGAAAGTTACTATCGAATCCAACATCTTAGCCTTTATAATATTCGAAAACATCATGCGCAATTACAACAATCACTTACAAGGACTCCCACTAGAGCTGCGCAACAAAATCTATGAGTATATTATCGGTGATCTGGCCCGTCTTACAATCCTCCCTGGCCCCCAAGCATGCGTGCTCGATACACTCCGTAGACGGCTCCCGCACTGTCTTCTTCTCAGTCACCAGATTATGGACGAAGCAGCGATGGCGTATCTGCATCACACCCTGCAGATCATAGTGGATATCAAGACTCCTAATCCTAGGGCTCTACTACCAGCAGCTCCAACCGATATGGTCTTTAAAACTATCCGTCATCTCGAATTCACGGAACCTCAAACTGAATATTATACTGATCGCTCTGGTTCCACATCCGCCTCATTCTCCGTGCACGATGTTCTTCTGCGCTGCCCGCAACTCTATAGACTTACAATACCCTTTACGGCAACAACGTTTCTTGCGATAGATAACGTGACGCCTCAGTATCGCCGCCAAATACCCAAGAGATCGATCTGGACATTCGTTTCGGCCGCATCTTTGCACACAGAGGTCTTCAAAGGCTTTGCCTGACTTGCACCGATGCACCCTATGATAAGCGAGGATATCCCCCGGCTCCAGATTACCTCAAGTTTCAGCCGTTTGCGGAGTGGTTCCAGCGAGAAGCCAGAAGCAGAGGGAGTCATATCATACTCGATCTCGACATCACCCCAGAGGTGAAGTACGTCAATAGTCCGGAGTGTGTGAGGCGCAGAATGGGTTGTATAAGGTGGATTCAGTGGTATGACTTTTTTGGGTGAGCGTCGATGCTCACTCTCAACGAGCAGACAGAGACGTTTGCGGTTTTGAACTATGAGTACCGCAGTATATTGTCACATGGAACTAGCGCAGATGAGCTTCTCGGCGCCTGTGCTAGTAGGAGATATAATGTAATTACTTAACTAGAACGAAACGGTCCAGCATTAGTAGCTTAAGTTAGTTAGTTCGTGACTTTTGGTAGTATTCAGAATCGATATCTCGCCCTCTATACTAGCGGTGGCGATGTACCAGTTATATGCCACCTCTGCCGATCGCACAATCTGAAGGCGGTGCATGGCCGTAATAGAATTCACACACACACATTCTCTCACTAGCGTGGGGCTAACAGCAAAGCCTACACAATGGGGTAAGTCTGCTCCAAGTTGGTGGCTTGATTCACGCGGGAAAAGTGTTGCGCAGTTGCTGAACAATACAGTGACCCCGCAAAAGTTTCCGCCACACTAGTCGCGACGCGTTCCCTCACAACATCTCCTTCTCAACTTTCAAGTATCATAACTATGCCACCACAACGCCAAATTTTACAAGAAATAGACCAAAATACGCGCAGAGGCCCTAATTTAATAGTCCAGCAGCGAGATCAAATTATTAGGATGCTGCATAGTGGTTCTACAGTTGCTCAAGTTGCTGACGCGTATGGCCGGAGTGAACGCGCCATACGCGACCTCAGGAAGAAATATCACCAAACAGGCACAACTGCAGATAAACCACGCAGCGGCCGGCCACCTATACTATCGCTTCATCAAAAGAAGATCATCTATCGCAAAGCACGTGCGCAGCCAAAAATTGAGTACAAAGAGCTAGCTGAAGTAGCAGTGGTTGTGAATCCAGATGGCACCTCTTCGAAGCCGCCTAGCTCTAGCACACTATCCCGATACCTTAAAAGACAAGGCCTCACTAAATCTCCTTATAAAAAGCGTCCTAAGCTCCATCGCGGGGATGCGTTGAGGCGCCTCAAGTTCTGCAAGGAGTACTCTCAATTCCCATGGCATCGGCGCACGCTCAAGTTCTCTGACGAATGCTTAGTTCAGAAGGGCTCAGGGCAAAACCAAGAGTGGGTTTTTCGAAATTCACAAGAGAAATGGAAGACAATAATGCTCCAAACCTATGGCTGCGGTAAAAAGGTGTCACAAATGGTATGGGGTTCAATATGGTTGGATGAACGTGGGTGTGCCCGGAGAAGTCCTCTAGTCATAATGGAGCGTGATTTCGATGCTCTAAAGTATGGGTACTCCGCTAAAAGTTACATTAAGGCCTTGACTAAAGGGCTTCTACCATCTTGGCGTCGTTCTCAGCTTTTTATGCAGGATAACGCGCGCATACACACAGCTGCAGCGACGCGTGAGTTCCTGCGCGAGCACCACATCACCACCATCAAATGGCCAGCATACTCACCTGATCTCAACCCAATTGAGCACCTCTGGTGGTACTTGAAGAAGCGCATGTACAAATTCTATCCACAATATAACAATTACAGCCAAGCTATAGAAGAGTGGGATGGCTTTTGCAGTGCATTGAAAGAGTGCTGGCGGCGCATACCAGCCAAGCTCATCAAGCGCCTCATCTTGAGTATGCGACAACGAATTGCTGCATGTAAAAAGGCACGAGGATGGCAAACAAAATATTAATCATCTATGCAACTCTTGACCCAAAAAAATTTAATTATATAATATTTTGGCTGAGATATATGGTGTTGAAGTTTGGTGTACATGTGCTTGAGAGGGTGGCTCGTGCATGCGCGGCGGAAACTTTTGCGGGTCACTGTAGCGTACACCCTAACACACGGCATACTTGTGCTTCGGGGCCTGTAAGCGAAATTAGAACACCGCAGGCTGTTCGACAACGAGAGAACCTCTCCATCACCGCATTTGGTTGAGAGCAGCTATTGTTGTTGCTTGGCTTGTCGTTGGTCGCCTTGCAAAATTCCTCAGCTGTGTTTATAGCAGGGTACTAGCAATCTATGCAACAGTTTTTCAACAAAGTATAGCCAGAATCAAATAGACAATATATTGTGCAGGCCTCGATATATCGAATATCGCGTTTGCTAGACTCCGGTCTAGCGACTCCCTGTTCACATAACTATGTAATTTCCTTACGACATAACGGTTGTTTAGACCTTTTGTACATCTAGTTTTCAGTATGTAGCTGCAAAAAGCAGGGGTTAATTTCGGCTGTTGAATATTTACCCGTATCCCAGCTACTGCTGACCGAGACTGCCTCGGAAGGCAGTATTGCTGACATGCCAAGCGCATGCCCTGAGAAGAGACAATCTTGATACCTCGGAAAGGGTGTCATGCCACTGTTTTAGAGTTTTAAAGGCCCGCAATAGTGAACCAGCTTGCCCCGTGCTCGCCCGCGATCCGATTTTGCATGCAGGTCCGTACCAGGGTGTGGTCAACTTGCTCGATTTGTAGGATGATCGCTGAGTAGCAGATATCTACTGCCAAATGTGACCTCTGCCCTCGATCGCTATCCGTTCATTCAACCCTCATTTTCCTTCCTTTCAATAAGCTCTCGGGGCAATATGGCTCGAGAAGCGTTCATTCTCTTGTTTTGGACTATCGCCCTCTTCACTCTTTCATTCACCTCTGCATTACCGCAGTCGCACTCTCGTTTTCACAAAACAGTCCATGCACCAACTTGCAAAAACCCAGTCTCGTACGTAGATGAATATTACATACTTAGCGAGTGTGAAATATTTTGTGGATCTCGTCAGAGTTACAAATGCATTGAGAGATTCGCAACATAATTTAGCACTCCCAATTTTACGATATACTGACTGAAGTATAGACATTTTGATTATTCTGCCAAGCCAAAGCGTGATGAAAATGCGCCCATATGCCCCAATTCTCCAGGTATCGACCTGTTCGCGCGAGCACTTGAGCCACGTGCCGCAGACGACTACTCATGCTCCGAAAGTAAGCCATGCAAAAATGGGGCGTGCTGTCCAAAAGCTACTGGATATTGCAATGGACAAAGCCCCAATGAAGTCTGCTGGTCAAATTGCGATGCCAAAGCAGAATGTGGAAGGGACGCCGATCCACCAGGGAAGAAGTGTCCGCTGAATGTTTGCTGCTCCAAGTTCGGGTATGAAAGCCATAGAATTTCTGGATTGGATTCAGCTAACATCAGGTAGTTTCTGTGGAATGACGGCCGAATTCTGCGACAAGGGAACTGAAGAGGACCCTGGATGTCAGAGCAACTGTGATCAACCTGGGTCGGGCGGTTCTGGAGGCGACGTCCAGAAGAAGGTTATCGGCTACTACGAAGCCTGGGCACACGACAGAAAATGTCAAGGAATGGTACAAGATTCTTACTTCCCATTTGTACATGACTAACATGATCTGCAGGACTTCAGGAATATTCCTACTGGTGCCTTGACACATCTATACTTCTCCTTTGGTTATATCTCCCCTGGCGAGTTTGACCTGATTCCTATGGACGACCTGAAGCCCGACCTTTTCTCCCAGTTCACTGAGGTAAAGCGGAGCAACCCTGGTCTGAAAACCGTGATTGCACTCGGTGGTTGGACCTTCAATGATAATGGTACCGCGACTCAACCTGTTTTTAGTGACATGGTCAGCACAGCGGCAAACCGAGCCAAGTTCATCAAGAAGCTGTTCGCGTTCATGCGCCAGTATGCGTTTGATGGCGTCGACTTTGATTGGGAATATCCAGGAGCCCCTGACCGAGGTGGTCGCCCAGAAGACGGCAAGAATTTTGTGACTTTCTTGAAGGAACTGGATGACGCCAACAAGCAGCAGCAGATGCACTACATTGTCTCTTTTACAGTTCCAACGAGTTTCTGGTACCTCAGACATTTCGACCTTAAAGCTGTCGATTATGTCGACTTTATTAACGTCATGAGTTACGATCTGCACGGAGTTTGGGACTCTACAAATCCTATTGGCAACCACATCTACGGACATTCAAACTTGACGGAGATTAAGCTAGCGCTCGACCTCTTCTGGCGGAACAATATCAAACCTGAGAAGCTTAATCTCGGTCTAGGATTCTATGGCCGAAGCTTTCAGCTATCGAATACTGCATGTTATCAACCAGGCTGTAACTTCAAGGGTGGTGCTGCTCCTGGCCCATGCTCCAAGAATTCGGGAACTCTTACCTATAAGGAGATTCAGGACATCATCAAACAACACAACATCAAGCCGTACCACGATAAGGAAGCGGCAGTCAAATACATAACATGGAATCAGGATCAATGGGTCTCTTATGATGATAAAGAAACATTCAAGGCAAAAATCGATTTCGCCAACAAGCTAGGCCTCGGCGGTCTCCTCATTTGGGCTATCGACCAGGACACAGACGACCTTGAAGCGCTCAATGCAGTAATAAGCCCCCAATCGGTCAAAGCCCTCGCGATGACTGCTGATGATGCTTCTTTCTGGGACGATGCCACTGTCCCTGATTGCTACGTTACAGACTGCGGAGGCACATGTAATCCTGGATTCTTCAAAATAACACAACAGCCCTGCGGCGGCGCAAAACCAGTCACACGACATTCCAAAGAGAAGGACAGTCAGTTATGTTGCCCAACCGCTAGTGCACCCGACCCCAAGAAATGTACTTGGCGTGGGACAGCCCATTTGTGCAACGGTCATTGTCATGACAATGAGGTTCTACTACAAATGAACAAATGGGGTGATGGCAAGTACTGCGAGGATGGGAACAAAGCCTATTGCTGTGAGTCACCTGCAGCCAAGGGACACGACTGCTACTGGGCTGGCGTCGGCAGGGATTGCAATGGCGATGATACAACTATGACCTTCTCCGGCACGTTCCTGAGCACAGTCGCCGATCTTGCTATGCCGTAACGCTTATCGACACACCATTGGTCAGATGGCTCGAAGAGCTGGATATGGATATGCAGAAACGGTATTGCTGCCCGAAAAAGGATGCGAAAAACTGGAAAAATTGCCGTTGGTGTGGCGACTCTGAATCATCCGACCCGTGTTTCGACAATCATTGTCCCGTTGGCAAACAAGTCCAGCTTACCGATAGTCCATACGGATTTGGCCAATCATGTTTCCCACATATGGAAAGAACGAGAGTTTACTGCTGCGACCCTACAGATGGTAAACAGTTGTTTTTGCCGGTTCCCTTGGATCGGCTTTTCAAGGATCCACCAACGGGCAACGATGTGCACACTGATTTCACACTGGAAGTGGACGATACGTTTGGCGGCCAGGGTGGAAAGACTGACAATGATCCGGGCAATGCTGCATTTCAGTTCGTTGTTCTTGCATCCCCGGAAGAGCTGCAACACTCTCTTGACAAGCGCGACGGATCTGACTGGGAGCTGTTCAATTGCAAAGGAGGACCTAGTGAGGATGAGCAAACCATTCAGATGTTCTGCACGGACTCTTCAGAAAACAGCAACTGCCACAAGATCGGGCTGGGCCATGGCGTGCCGGGCACTATTCTTGAAATGCCGGCTGGGTGTGGAGCGGGGCGCTATGCAGTAGCCAAGTCCATGGTTCCATCGAAAGATCAAAGCATACCCCACCACCTTGTGAAGCGGGTGGTAGGGGGGTTCAAGCCGACTGTATATGATCTTACCTTTGACTACGAGTTTAGACGCGTTCCCCGTGGCGCTGGTGAGACTCACATGCGAATTGACTTCTCCAATAAGGATAATTACTGGGACAATGTTGTTGCCGCTGCTTCTAGCAAGCGCAAAGCCAAGCGCTCGCTTTCTGATGTAGGTGGTAATCACAAGAGGTGGCTCGAGGAAGAATGGAGAGACGACTTTCATGGCGGCAGTCTCAGCCATGACGAACTTCACAAGCGATGGTTTGGTTCCGATATCCTTGCCTGGCTGAAGAATTTAGTCAAGCCTGAGATTAAGAAAGAATTTACGCACAATGTAAAGGAGCAGATTATTGCCAAGATCATCGACGACAAGGTCACTTGTACTTCAGGCAACACCAAGTTGGACGCACATATCCTCGTGCAAGCTTTGACAGACGTCAGTGTCGCCACGAGCTTCGGGTTTACGCTTATCACAAAGCTCAACTTTGGCAGTCCGGGAAGTCCATTGGACCTCAGCCAATCATACCTTACCTTTAGCAACGAAGGAAAAGTAACAGCAACATTCACACTCGAAGCACTCATCCGCGTCACCTACGAATCCGGAGAAAGACCATTGTAACACTACCGTTCCCCGGTGCAACATTACGAGTGCCTGGAATCGTGACTATTGGCCCGTCCGTCAGAGTTGCTGGCGAGTTCAACGCCGGGCTGACACTTTCTGCTGAAATTGAAACAAAAGTGGACCTTGCAGACTGGGAGGTACGTCAAACTTATCCAGCCGCAGAACAAAACTACGAGCCTAAGATAGAAAATGACCTTGATTCCGGGGATTCCGGAAACCAGAACGGCCTGCTAGAACCTCAGTTTTTTGCTGGGGTTTTGGCTGAGGGCAAGGCCGAAGCCCATCTCAGGGCTATTGCAGAGTTCGGTATTCGTTTTGACGATCGCTGGAAGGTAGGAGCTGCGACTGCCGGTGTCGTCGCGGACGGATATGTTCGTTTCGAAGTCGGAGCTGGCGTGAGCACAGTGGCAACCTGTCCTTGGACTTATGGCCTGACACTGGGTGCAAAGCTGTATGCACAGATAGATACCCCTTCGCAATTTGGTTGGGGTAAGAAGACATGGGACCTGCCAGGCTCCGGTGAGGTACCAATCATTCCAGGCGGCAAGTGTCCTGATCTTCGAACCGGTCAGCCGACAAGACGAGACTTGCTTTCGATCGATGGTGGCCGCGGTAGCCTAAATACATCATCTTACCGGGAGGTTGAGGCCGAATCCATCAGCTTGCACAGGCTTGGCAAGCGGGCTGTTCCATGGGGTCCGCCATTTCATATTGATCTTCAGAAACTCCTTTGCCCCAATGCACAAGTCAGCGGCGCCCAATCTGGCACGGAATGTGAGAAGCTCTCCCATGTTCCAGGAAGTGATAGCAAGGACGTTGCCAAACGCGCTTCTGGCGATATCTCGTCATATCATCATTTCGACAAGCGCGAGACCAAGAAACAAACCTTCTGCGAGGAAAGAGCTGTGATTACAATTTTCAGTCCTGATTTTCCCTCGTCAGGTCAACTATACGGTGTAAGTAACCTAAAAGCGACGTCTTAAATATTTATGTAGCAAAGCACTGACCACGTTGTAGGTCTTTCCAGGCGCCCTCACGTATGGATATACGAACCCTACCGTCTGCACAAACTTTGGGTTTGGCCAGATCGCTGCCCCCACAGACACGTCGCTGTTCGCAACTGAGCATATTCTCGAATTCCAGATGATTCAGGAATTCTTCGAAGATTTTGCAAAGAATAATCCTAGAATCGATTGCTACACACCTCGCATGGCGAATGAGGAGACTTGTCACTGTCTTAAAAATTTCTGGTACCAGCTTAAACCTGGCCAAAAACCGATCATTAACGGAGAGACAAAAGATCCAATCGACCACCTAGGCGCCGTATTCCCTGGCCGCTACAACCAGTGGGGTAACGAGCTGGTGCTCCTCGACAAAGAAGTTAACAACATCAAAGAAGGATTTTGGGGCAAGGATCCGGCACGAAACACATACACCCTGCAGGAATATGCGGGTCACGGCAACAGTCTTTTCAAGAACGTAAAAGACACAATCACTGCTATACGGTATCATATAGATCCGACCATCAATGGTCATCTTGTAAGGCAGAAGGACCGTGTGGGCCAGAGATTCAATGACCTTGAAACACAGTATCTTCCATTGATCACGAAGGATATTGGAGGCGTACAGCGAACATGGGCATCCCTCGGTCTGCAAAACCGATGGAACACGTTCATGCGGGGAAGAGCAGCCACAGCGATCACAGACGCATACAATCATGTTGAAGAATATCTAACAGCACTCGAAGAAGGATATGCTACGCAAAGGCAACGCAATTTTGCTAATCAACTTGGAGATACCGAAGATGGCCGAAACTTGAGGGGATTTATCGCGAAAATTGACGCATTAAGGGCTGAGTGGACAAATAACAGGCCTGTATGGACAAACCCATTTTAATAGTCTTCTGGTATTAATTGACTATTATACAGGGCTATAGCTCTTATTAATTAGAGGTCTTAGTGTCAGGTTATTAGTAAGAATAAACTGTCTCTTTTTTAAGCTGCGCATTCAGCCCATGTAATAACCCTCGCTGTCGCAGCGTCTCCGAGGATATAGAGTAGATTTTCGTCCTTCTTCGTATATCCAGTCATTGCTTCGACAAAGTGAACAGGATATCGTCTTGCTGTGCAAATCGGCCATAGAAGTAGTCAACAAGTGTATAACGTGAGCGGCAAGCGAAACGCCTAGGTAAGCGAAACGCCCACTCTTGCTAAGACTACACCTCTTTCTACCTTTAACTACAATGTCTCAACAACTTAATATTGAATTACTCCCTTGTGAGGATAGAATTATCTTAGCTATCCAAGCAATGAAAAAAGACGCGACATTAAGTGATCGACGAGCTGCAGCAGTCTACAACGTTCCTAGAAGGACTCTCCGCGACCGACGCGCTGGAAAGCTTTCACGACGCGACAGCCAACCCAACTCGTCAAAGCTTAACAGGCACGAGGAAGACGCGATTATCCAATATATAAGGAAGCTAGACGCGCGAGGATTTGCCCCTACACTGTCTTATCTCCGTGAGATAGCGAATCAGTTGCTGGCTGCTCGTGGTAGTGGCCAGGTGGCAGGGTTGCCATGTATTGAATGATTTGAATAGTAGGCCTATATTCAATACATATACATATTCAGCTGTCGCTATTCAATTCATAATCATATTCATGAATTACATTAGTAAGCAGCTATCACCAGTCTTGGCAAGGTATTGAAGTTCGAGAGTTTACCTAATAGGTGATATGGCCTTGATTTGAGGCTGTAGAGTTCTGCCAAAAGTTCTATCGCGAGTCCTGGCTTGGTGTAGTGGTGTAGCCGTCGCTGTCGTCATCAAATACCTCTTGGTTCTCATCATTCTTCTCATCCTCATCCAGCCTGTCCAGTAGCTCCCTCCTCCAGTCGGCAGCAATCCCTGTACGAAGCCAGCTCTTCAAACACTCACTCCTCTCTATAGTAGCAGCGCCAAGCTTGAATCTTGACCAGCTTATAGTCCTCCGGGCGCCGGAAAAGATCCTTTCCGGCTCTGCCGACATAGCTGGAATAGAGAGGATCTCAATAGCCATACGAGAGAGCGACGGGTAGGCCTGGCGATTGGCTGGCTGCAGCCACCAGTCTAGCGATGATGTTCCAGTAGGTAGCTTGGCCAGCGGTGGGCTATTGATGAAGTGTTCGAATTCGTCGACGAACGAATTCATCGCATGAGCTCGTTCGAATAGGTCGTACGCATCAGGTTCCTTGTTCCTATCCTCACTATCTAGTATTTCATCGGCAGTGTATTTATCTTTGTATTGATTCACCCAAAGTCGGCGTGTTGCATCAATAGTTTTCTTCTTCCAATCTGTCTTCCACTCCCGCTTCAAGTATGCATGCGACGATGAGGTGCGAGTAATAGGGCTGCGCCGTACACTACTACTTTGTCGGTAAGGCTGTAATACACATCAAAGGCTGCCCATGCGGCGTCAATCGCGTTGTGTAACTTCGGCTGGCCGGCGTATTTGACCTATCGCGAGTTAGTGATTGCGACTATGTAAATAACTACTGTGCATACATCTGACGCCCGGAAATGCGATCCTAGGAAATCCATACTAAATAAAACTTGATCTAGGGTCGCATTATCACGCTGTACCTCGTTGGTAATACGCTCGAACGGTTGGAAGAAGTTCGCAACGTCTTGCAGAAGCGCCCAGTCGCTTGGTGATAGTATATCATCATCAAACTTAGTGTAGTGCTCTTCCTGAAACTTGATTATATAGCGCTTAAGTAGCAGCGCTACTTTTATCATTGTGTACCAAGAATTCCATCGAGTCTCGTTGTCTAGAGGTATAATACGGCCAGCGAGCCGTACAAACGCTTGGTAGAGTGCATTGGTGGATCGAATAGTAACTACAGTGTTATGAAGCTTACCAATAGGCCTCATCTTGCGAAATGCATATTTGCCAAGCTTTGACTTTCGGAATTGTTTCTGAACGATCGCATCTATATCATCCGGATCGATAGTGTCGTTGTCTTGAAGTTGCTTTCTAGCAGCTTCGAATGCGGCCTGTACAGCCGCCTTATCTGGGCAGAAGAAGAAGGCTTGTATGGCTATATTGATTACATGGCCATGGCAGCGAATTCGACGCTGGGTAGCGTTCAAATAGGTAGCGAATCCTGCTTCATCAAGGCGACGGGCAAGGCGCCTTAATAGTAGATCGTTCGAACCGTGGTTATCGCCGACGCAGTAGCCAATCTGATTTAGTATTTCGTACTCGGTAATCGCATTCCATAGAGGGTCAATTTGATCGTCACCACCGTGGCTATCAGGTAGGTAGGGTAGAGCAAGGAGAGCCTTACGACGCTTGAATTCTGAACCGACAAAATGTGCCACTATCGCTAGAAAGTTCTTCCGATTTGGTGACGACCAGACGTCGAGCGCTAAGTGTATGGATGAGATAGATGTCTTGAGCTTCTTCTTAAGCATCTCTTTATCTAATTCGTACGATTCGCGAATTATATTACTAATAGTCGTATGGCTAGTTGGAAGAACGTCTTTGGCCATATAATTTACCGATTGGATAAGTGCATGTAGCTCTGGCCAGGTTACTGCACTGTACGGAAGGTTTCGAACGACGATAAGCTCTGCGAGGGCCTCTCGAACCAGGGGCTTATTAATGCACTCTTTAAGCTGCCTATCCAGCTTCTTCTGGGCTGTAGCTTCTGCACGGATTGCCTGCTTCTGCATCATATTTTGAATATTATTTCCGGAAGCTTTCCTAACGAGATTGCCTTCAGGAGCTATAACAATCCCATGGTGTTCCTTAAGGTGCGTACGCGCGTTTCCACTTAAATATTCCATTTTATTACAGATTGAGCAGTACCAGCAGTTCCGGTTACCCCTTTTCTTTAATTCACCTTCCTTTGGCCTCCTCTATAGGTCCCATGTTGACTTGGCTCGTATACAACGTTGTTTTCGGGGGCGTATTAGGGCATCAGCCTGGGTAGAGTCTTCCGCGACAGTAAGGCCGTCAAACAACGCAGAATCAAGTTCGGATACGTCAGACGAATTGTCAGAGGCTACAATTGATGTATTTAATGAAGGTTCGGGTGTTGACGACGACATTAGGATCAAATTATTAATAGATTTGATAGGTAAGATGTATTTTAGTAGTACAGGACCCAGTGTGTAAATGCCAAGTACCCTATCACGTTTCTAGTATAGGGCATGCACTGTAGCCGAATAGCCTCATATTGAGAGCTAATTGTACTTGAAATCTTTCAAATTTCTAGCTATTTCATATATAAATCTCTGACTGAATATATGTATTATACAAATCATATTCATGCCCTCAAAACTATACATATTCATCGTGAATAGTTTATGTATAGTATTTTATTCATGAATAGTAAAATATACATAGCAACCCTGCCAGGTGGGAGAAAAATGGGCCAGAAACTTCGTCTCTCGTAAGCCTGAGATTAAATCCCAACTAAGTAGGCCACGCGACTACCAGAGAGCCCTATGCAGCGATCCAGCTGTTATTAGCCCCTGGTTTGACCTTGTACGCAACATCAAAGCCAAGTACGGCGTCCTAGATGAAGATACCTATAACTTTGACGAGACTGGCTTTACCATGGGCGTAGGAGGGTCCGTCAAGGTGGTAACTGCGTCTGAGAGACGTAATCGACCACTGGGATACAACCTAGCAACCGCGAGTGGGTGACGTTGATTGCTGGTATCAACGCTATAGGCTGGACAATTCCACCCTTCATTATCTTCAAAGCCAAGAACCACGACAAGTCCTGGTTGCCTGATCTATCTAAGGGCTGGCGTATAGGCCTTAGTAAGAACGGATGGACCAACAACGAACTTGGTCTAGCCTGGCTACAGCACTTTATCCAGCATACAGCAGCCCGGACAGTAGGCAGTCACCGGCTACTAGTAATTAATAGCCACGAGAGCCATAATTCACTTGCCTTCCGGGATCTATGTGAGGAGAACAAGATAATTACCCTCTGTATGCCTTCCCATTCATCCCATATCCTGCAGCCGCTTAATGTGGGCTGCTTTGCGCTATTGAAGCAGGCATACCGGCGAGAGATTAGGGTCTTGGCAGACAGTCACATCACCCACATTAACAAAAAAGCATTCCTAGCTTCCTTTAAGGAGGTATTCGAGACCTCGTTCCCACAGCAGAATATTCTATCTAGCTTCCAAGCAACTAGCCTAGTCCCACACAGCCCAGAGGTGGTGCTATCAAAGCTTGAGGTGAAGCCTCGCACGCCGACACCACCTCTACCAGGGCCCACCCCCTGGCACCCCAAAACACCCAGCAACGCCTGGGAGATAGAGGCTCAAACAACACTAATTATGAAGAGAATTCGTGACCATAAGAGTTCCTCTCCTGATTCTATCATTGAGATAGTGTTACAAGTTAAAAAGGGATCAACATTAAAGGTACACTCACGTTGCTGGAAGCTAGAGTACAGTCACATGAATAAAGTTTCTTCCGCCAAGTTTTTTCCCCACCAAACTACACCAAAAAGTTATTAATTATAAGATAACCCTAACTTCTTAGATTTTTAATAAATTATATTAAAATTAAAAAGCAACATAGATAATACCTTATTATTTTATTTAAAATTATAAATATTAGAATATATACTTATAAGCGTAGTATGTATAGTTATTTATAAAAAAAAGGTAGAAAAAAAGTAGAAAAAGTCGCTTTTTACATACAAATTTAAGGAAAATTAATTTTTCTTATCTTTAAAGATATATTATATAATTAAAGAACTTTAGTTTTATTTTTACTCTTAACTAAACTAAAGTTTTAGTAAAGTTTTATTAATATTATTACTTTTAAAAGGATTAAATATGTAGATAGCGAGTAATTTTAGTATAAAAAGTGGTCGTTTTGGTGTAAAATCGCTTAGCGGAAGAAACTTTTTTCATGTGACTGTAGCTAGTCTTGAGCAGGCAAATAGAGCTGCTTCTGAGCGGAAAAAGCGTAAGAAAAAGCAGATCCAGCAGGGAGGGACCCTATCAAAGGAGGAGGGAGAGGACTTAATTACTCAGAGGGACGTTGATGCCTAACTTGAGGTGGAGAGGCGTGCGGAGAGGGCTCAAACAGGTGCTAGTACAAGGGGTATCCGACGCTGTAAAACTTGTAGAGAGGCAGGACACAATAAGCGCACGTGTAAGAAAGATATAGTAGAAGTAGAGGATTAATTTAAGCTACTATAAGCTGTAACGTACTTCACAAGCGAGTTAGTCACACAAGCGAATTAGTCAGGCATTTCTTGGCACCACGAACAACACCACCATCTTCTTGCATTATGACACTACCATCTAATTTTGTATGATGATTATATTGCGCAAGGGCTCTTACGTGTTGGGCAAGTCCTTATACTATGCCTGGTTGACGTACACCCCCTACAGCGGCGCAGAGCTGGACTTGAATCCTTTGGTGTCACATCGCCACCCTCACTTTGTGTAGCTTCTGGAGGTGCTATAGACTCCTGTGATAGCTCAACTGCCTCCTTGATTGTAAGATTCTCTCTTTGGGTAATATACTTGACTTTAACGTTGCGCTTTTTAACTACTTTAGCGTTGAGAGCCTTTGAACGCTCGAGTTCCTCGGTTATGATTGTTGACGCTTGTAAAGCCAATTTAGCACTCTTCGCTATTTTTTTCATTGCAACCATCGTAGGTGACGTGGACCGTCGCTCAAGCACATGTTGTCGGCGTCTTATAGCTCTCTGCTGCTTCTCAATCTGGCGCACCGTTTTGGGTGTGTTGGTGACCGAATTTGTTGAGGACGAACAAGGCTCAGAGGGTGGTGGGGGGTTGATCACACCCAATCCGTCAAGCACCTCGTCGGGATTGAATGGAAAAATGCCGGTGGCTTTAAGGGTGCTTTCGATATTGCTGTTACTCAGCGCGTGAGGACGAGCAGCAGCGTAGATCCGAAGGAAGTTGTCCACATCAACGTAGTTCTGGCCATCACGAGCCAACATCTCTACCCCTCGACGATAGCGCTTCTTAACTGAACTGAAGCAGGCAACATCTAATGGTTGCAGAATATGCTAGGTATGTGAGGGTAGCCATAACGGGATAATGTTGTTATTCCTTGCGTACGTCACGAATGGCTCTGAACAATGGCTGCTGTGTCCATCCATAATGAGGAGTCGTTTGGTGCCTTTGGTGTGTTGCTTCCTATAAGGATCAAGCACCTCTGTAAGCCATATGTAACCTAATCTGTCATTAGACCATCCGGTTTCGCTATGGGCGATCACCCAGTCATCTGGAAGGCCTGCGTCCTTATCAAACCAGACGTTCTGGAACACCTTCCCTTTAGCGATAACCATGGCTGGTATACGGCGTTTGGCGACATTTATGCATTCAATAACCGTCATCCAGTCACGATCACCAGGCTGTATGTGGTATTTAGGGCCATCTCTTGCCGTCACAACTTTGGCTGTACCAATATCACCTCTTAGAAAGCCTATCTCGTCCATGTTGTAGATATCATCGTCTTGTATGCCATACTTGTTCGCCACATTCTTGAAAAGCTGAAAATGCTCCTTGATCACCTCAGGGTCCTCCCGTTCTGCTCTTTGGTAGTCGCATTTCTTGCTCTGCACAATTTGCACTTCAGCGGTGCGTCCAACGTAGTTGTTGACCCAACCTTTCCGACTGGCGGCTTACCCCGCAGTTAACGCAGCATATTGACTGTGTCCTCAACTATCCACTTGCGAGGGGGATAACCGCGGGCCGCAAGATCTAATATCCACTCAGTCAATGTCTGTTCTTCATCGTCGTCAAGGTTTCTGTTGTTTATAACGGTTTCGGTGCGTGCAGGGTGGCCTTGGAGGCGACGTCTGAGTGTTTCATGGTTTACGCGATATATACTCGCTGCTCTCCTAATGCTTGAGATTTCGTTCCTTTGTAACGCTTTTATTGCACAGTCAATTCTTCCTTCTCGCATGTTGTCCCGAATCTTCGAATTTACGGGCATGGTGGTGATGAGGTAGACGGATGAAATGTTTCGGTGGGTGTCTTGGCACACTTGACTAATTCGCTTGTGTGACTAACTCGCTTGTGAAGTACGTTACTTGGAAAATCAGCATTGATAACCTCATCAGACACGTGCAACCATCCAACGTGGAGAGTCGGTTGTACTTCCAGGTTCTGGTTCTTGTAAGCAATAAATTGTTTATCCCCAAGCTAGTTCTATCGCGCTAAAAAAAACGCATCATCTGCTGACATTGTCCTCGCTATCCACTCTGGACAGAATCCTCCATGCCATGCCCACGGCCAAGGTCGCCGAGATATTCTCAATCCTTGATATATTGATTGGTTGAAAAACCTCTGTTCCCTGAAGTGTTATCATATGCGTGAGTAAGCTGTTACCCACGAACATCGTTTGACAACGACCACTTGCGCTATCAGTAGACTGCTTTTTGAGGAGACTTTCAGCAAGTCCGCATCATGTGGCCCACCGTGATTAGGCAGCTGACAGACTCTCCTCATGTGATATACATATACAGCATCCAAAATATCGCATCGGCCACCACTCCTGTTCGACCTCCCCTATCGAAGCAGTACTGACCTGCGCTGTGATGTCTTCGAAGACTTTTTCTGAGCATTCTAACCTTAGACCTCTTGCAGGTCGCCATGCAAAGGCCACCGACACTGTGGGAATGCAGGATGTGTTTAATCGCTATGCCAGGTATCTGCCACAAACCAGCGTGGAAGTTCCATCCACCTGCGGGCGCAAGGCAATTGCCATCATTGGATCGACTGGATTTCTGGGACCTTACATCGTAGCATCTCTACTTCGAGTGCACACCGAATCCGAGATCTTTTGTCTAAATCGAAGTGCCGACGGTAAGCAGCGGACAATATCAGCACTACATGACATCATGGACGACATGTCCGCAGCACTTCCGCGGCTGCAATTCCTCGTCACCGACATTACACAGCCAAGCTTTGGGCTTGACGCCGTACAGATCGCCCTGATCGTGTCCGAAGTGGATGAGCTGGTCTTCAATGCTTGGGACCCGAATTGGAGCAAGCCTCTCGAGTATTTCGAACCTTTCCTAAAGGCCGTACGTAGTACCGTAGACTTGTGTGCATCGGCCCCTAGACGGCCCCGCATAACCTTTGTCTCTTCGATCTGTGCTGTAGGCAACTTGCCGCTTGCACATGCTACGCAACCGAGAGTGCCTGAGGAAGTCATTTGGAACAATCGCTGCGCAATGCCCCACGGTTACGGAGAGTCGAAGTGCGTCGCTGAGCAGTTGCTCGCGAAAGCACACGAAGTATCCGGCCTTCGTATCAACATCGTGCGCGCGGGCCAGATCGGCGGACCCTCGAGGTCCCGGGTTAGGACGTGGCCGCGGCAAGGCTGGGTTTATTCCATTCTCAAGACGTCTAAGAAGCTCCAATGCTTTCCGACGCACGTTCAACCCTTGGATTGGATTCCTGTGGACTCTTTTGCCGATGGGATAGCCAACAGCACAAAGACGTCGCCGGAGCTCGAGCCTTTACAGGTCTTCAACATGGTTCATCCTGAGCCCGCTTCTTGGCACGTATTTTATGATACGCTGAGTAGTAGATTCGGGCTTTCAATGCAAACGAGTAGTCTTTCAGATTGGCTAGATAGGTTAGACACAGGGGAATTGAAGCTGCATAGCTTTCTGAGAGCGATGGGAAATGGGAGGGAATACAACATGTCATTCTCCAACGAGCGTGCCATGAGGGTATTGCCTCCAGTGGTTCCGATCAACGAAGATCTATTGGTGGAATGGCTGATGGGCTGGAAGCTTGGAATCATCGTTGAGATTCTTCGCAGCGAGAATCAAAGCGGCAAGGAAGATTCTGTGGGGGGTAGAAGACAGGCCCTTGGCGCCGGGAGGTAGGCGCGTTTGCATCCGCCACATATACACCAGACTCGTAATCAGCGTAGGCACTGGGACACTGGACCTTTGGATCACAGCTTTTATGAAGTAATATATTGATGGGAGATCGGCCTCGTGGACGTGCATATTCGCCTGTGAACCTGAGCATAACACCTTTGGAACGACCTGTGCTGCCCTCTGAGCTAGATAGGAGATCATGCTTGAGCATACCGGGAGCCGAGAAAGATATATTGCCATGCCGCTCTCATTTGTTGCGATAGCCATAATTGCAGTCCGATCGATTATTGATGGAAGAAACGTCTATTTAATGGCTGGCAATGTCATGTAAGCAACTACGGCGCAGTCTGTTATTTCAGGCAAGCAAATTGTCACTATGTAATAACTGAAAACTCACTCCAGATACATTGTTTCAGTGGCAGTCTGAGCTGAGCGGATCTGCCAATCCACAGAACTTGAACACCCAATGAACGTCAAGTTATGATTCTTCTAATGTTTGTGACGGCTGGAATGCGTGAAAGTATCTCAGCCATACATAATGATGACCAAAAAATACAGCCATACATTAGTGACACGTGTATTGCTCACATGCCCATAAGCTATCATCTATATCTCCTTGAACATCCAAACTCGGTATCATACAGGACCCTACGGTTCTCTTCAGTCATCACGCTAGATTGACTATCCACAGGTAATGATAGCCTTCATTCCACATGCACTCTCTGCTACAAATGAGGATTGTATCACGTCACGCGCCTCAGCCACAAGTTACATCTGGCTCGCATACCCAGTAGAATCAGGCTGATTTAAGGTCGGCAATCGGTAAAATACCACTTGATGAGTGGCTGTCTGCCTGTGTAGAAAAACTTACTTCATATGTTGTGACAACATAGGCTTATAGAGGCCGAACTGAACGCTTGTATAATCGAAGGGCAGCATGGCCAGTTGTCGTTCGCAGACATGAAAAGATCGAATCAAGGCGGACAGCGCTCTTATGGACATCGCATCAGGCATCTCGCGACTGAGGTCAGAAGGGCATTTAGGCGATGATGCCGGATATGGCAAGGCATACCTATGCACACACCGTCCGCAAAGTCAGGAATTCACCTACAGACAAAGCTAAGTGAATCACTGCGCCTAACGATGTGCAAAATCTCCACCGGGAGCCTTGAGATGCAAGATAACAACGACCAATGTTTCGCTGTGTTAGGTATAGGATAAGATCTGTTTCCACAGCTGCACATACATGGGCATCTTGTTTGGTTATTTGGTTTCGTTATGTTGTTAAACTGGTTATGTCGGGGGTTACATGCTTGTCTCGTTTAAGCTCGGCACCGTGGCGATGGGCCGCGTCAGCGGTGGGCCACCCCACCAAAATTGTCACCCCTCAAAAAAATCGAGATACCTTAACACACTGTACTTGAAAATGAGCGCCCGTGAGGAGGCTATACAAAGAGCATTTGCTGATCTTGAATCTGGTGTTTTAACTAGCCAGAGACAAGCTGCAAAGGCGTACGGTGTCCCTCGATCGACCCTTCAATGGCGACAAGCTGGTCGTCAACCAGCCACGATTGCTCATATCCACGAGCAGAGGTTGACTCCAGAGCAGGAGGAATTCCTAGCTGACTGGATCCTCGATGAAGATTCGAAGGCCTGCCCTCCCAGCCATGCTCGCGCGCGTGAGATGGCTACTCAAATCCTAGCTGTCAATCAAGATTATAAACCTCTCGGCCGCGACTGGATCTCTAGCTTCATCCAACGCAATCCACGCGTCGCATCTATTATTGGCAGAAAGATTGAGGCTGCTAGAGCTCAGGCTGCTACCCCTGAGCTTATACTCTCATTTCTTGACCTCTTTGAGCGCGTACGAGACCGCCTTGGCATTCAAACAGAAGATATGTGGAATTTAGATGAGATTGGGGTAGCACTAGGCGTATGTACCAACTCAAGGGTGCTCTCTAGCTCTAAGAAAAGGAAGGCTTACGTTGCATCCCCAGAGTCTCGTGAATGGGTCTCTGTTCTTGAGACTGTCTCAGCTACAGGCAAGAAACTCAGATGCGCCGTCATCTTCAAGGGCAAGAGCCTTCAGACTAGCTGGTTCTCTGCCTCCTCAGTCCCTAACTGGCTATACACAACCTCAGAGAATGGATGGACATCAGGCCCTATCGGAATAGAGTGGCTAGAGCGAATCTTTATACCTGGAACAGCAACCTCACCTGGTCGCACGCGGCTGCTATTACTTGACTGCCACAGCAGCCATATTAGCCTCAACTTTATGCTGCTCTGTAAGCAGCATAAGATTGAGCTCCTCTATCTGCCTCCTCACTGCTCTCACATCCTGCAGCCTCTCGATCTTGCTAGCTTCTCAGTAGTCAAGTCAAAGTATAGAGCTGAGATTCAAGCTCTAGCATCTCTTGATGACGCAGCACCAGTCAAGAAGCAGAGATTTATGAGTTGCTACTATCAAGCTCGAGAGGCTGGCCTCACAGAAAGAGTCATAAGAGCTGGGTGGAGAGCAACTGGCCTCTCTCCTTTTAATCCTAGCCTGGTCCTTCAGTCCTCACAGATATCTCGCCCAGTTACTCCTCCTAGAGCTCCATCTCCTCAGGATACTGTTTTCTCAACACCTCAGAGGCCTCAGGATATCTACCAGGCTCAAAAGCTGCTTACTGAGGAAGGTAAGCTATCAGCTAGTGCGCGCCTAGTACTGCGGAAAGTAAGCAAGGCTATTGCAAGCAGGAATACTCGCACTGCTGAGCTTGAGGCTAGTAATAAGAGACTGCAACACCAACTAGATCAAGCTAGGCCTACATCAACTAGAAAGCGAATCAAGGTTGACTATAATAAGAGGTTTGCAGACGTTAATACTATAGCTGCTGCACAAGAGAGAGAGGCAGAGAAACAACAAGAAATCTTAGCTAGAGCTGGAGCTATCGCAGCTAAAAAGGCCGCAGCTGATGCAGCTGCTCGAGACCTTGAGTCTATGTGTACTGAGTTTCAAATTTAAACCTCGTTGTTGAGATATCTTGAATTTTTTTGAGGGGTGACAATTTTGGTGGGGCGGCCCAACGCAGATGTGGCCCATCGCCACGGTGCCGAGCTTATGTCCGTTGGCACCCACTCAGGACCCTGAAAGCGGCCAAGAGCATGATTCTGTTTGCCCTCCTCCGCTCCCTGGCACTTCTTTCTGTGTGAACCTAGCAGGGTGTTCAGACTCATTCCTGAAACTCCATATTTCTCACGGGCAAATCGGGTTGGCCCACAACGTTTCAAACACACTAAAAGCGCACCAGTTCTGCGCTCGGTATGGCTGAGATGCCGATATCATCAACAGAAAAGGTCCGAGCCTGCAGCTTCATGTGCGTGGACAGGACTGTTTGGTGGTCTGGGACAACGCAGCGGTTGCACGCAAATGGAAAATACCCGTCTAATATAGCACACCAAATCGCATCGGCTCCCTTCTGATATGGAGAAGGGCGCTATGCCAGTGATAGTCCCAATGCTTCAGTTGTGGAGGTGAAGCTGCGAAGCTGCTATTAGGCAAGCTAGCCATTCCCAACTGGGTGACCAATTCTGAGATGCAGATGCTGACCGGAAGCTTTGTGTCCTGAGAACACGCCATCAATGCTTTCCACAGAGATTCAGACAACTCGGGTGCAGTGAAGTTGGCCTTCGCTACAAACTCTAGTGATTCTCAGCAAATTCGCATGACCGCCATCAGTCAATCGGGAGTATCAGGCGTCTAGAAGGTTGCTGAAACCGAATCCGATGTCGTCCATCGAATGTACAGATACAGGATATCCATCGCAGCGGCCGCTATCTCATTTTTGGGCAGGCAACTAAGTGCAACGACGGAGAGAGCATGGAACATGAGATTATCACAACACGCTCTAGTATCCCGTGTACACGGATATGACTGGAGATCAGCGCCACAACCAGGAAATCATGAAAGAGGTGTGTTTGTCTTAGTCCAGCGTTCGTATACCTCAGGTAGTTGCATGAACATCCAATTTGAAGACATCCTCACGCCAACGTCCTTTCTTGTTTCAGCGTTGCATTCAGCTTACAATACCATCATTATCCACCCTCTAATCATCCAAGAAAGAAGTCTATGTGCTGGTCGAAATAATCTGTACAATCGCCTTGGCATTCGAATTACGACTCTTTGGCTGAATGATCAACACAAGTGCTACTTGAACCATATGTTCTCCCCCCAGTCTTCCCTTGTCGGTACGATGGAGTCTCGCAGGATGAAGGAAGCCGTAGATATGGTAGCCATACTTGTCTCGCCCATCCGTCTTCCCGAAGGCAAACCATGTTTTCGCGTCTGTCAAAATCGCAAGAAAGAACTAGTGCCGGCTCTGTTCGTGCTGGCTCAAGCACCGTCCTGCACAACTCCGAGCGCTGTGGCTAGTCGCATCGAGTTCCGCCATTGATTGATGAGGAAGGATGTCTGACGCCTGCACGCGTTCCTGCAACCAGCATGGACAGCTGTGACAGCAGCAGGCAGATACGATGACAACGGTAGGGCGGCGAGATCTTCGTTTGCGACGTTCCGGGTGGCGAGATGCAGGCTTGTTGGCTGACGGTGATCGGCTGTATTCGAGTTTCGTTTGCGCATGTTCTGGCCGCGTAAGGCTCTCACGGCGGAACATACTTCTAAGAAGGGTAATCATGGCCGAAGGCTGCTTCAATGATTCAGCTTTTATCTGTGAGATCTTATTGCAAATCACGTAGCAGACCCCGGTGGGATCTGCACCAATAACTTCGCGATCGAATGATCAACATGAAAAGAACCTGCTATATAATAAAGTCTGTAAGGAAAAACTCCGATGGCAGCTTTCGAGAACCGAGCTAGGCAGTAAGCGTATCGCTGGCGTCCGAAGGCTCGGAGAGCTGCAGTCAGCAGATGGATACAGTCTGCATCTGTGCCAGATTGCAATCGTCCTCTCATTATACTGTATCACCAGACCGTGTAATAATGAGCAGCACCTAAGATGGACTCATACAGAGTTCTCAGATCTGCTGACATTTGATCGACTGTACGTGTCTTCTGAATGCATGCGACAATGCTTTCTTCAACAGAGATTCTTCGTTCCGATTTTGCACTGAGTCGTTGTGTATTTTGAGAGGAGGATGCTAACTCTAATATGTCAGCATTCCAGTTCACCACGGTGGGGATTCGGATTACGGTGTATACTGTATCACATGGCAAAAAAGGCAGAGCTATACGATCTGATCCGATTCAACGACGAGCCGCAACGCATCAGGCGTCGTGGTGGCCATCCGCTTCCACTCCTGTCTGTGTGAAGTGACAAATGGCAGTGCATGACAGTGATGATATGCAGTGTCATCAGCATCCACCGGAGTAAGCATGAGCACGCCAGGTTTGGCATTCCACGGCCGTGGATTTCCGCTCAGCGGATTTCCATCTTGTGCATTGCTTACACATCGCGAGAGGCGCATCAGCATACTAAAGATCAGTAAGAGATGATGCAAGACTCCAATTTCGATAGATGGTTTGACTGCTATGGAACTAATATCAAGTCCATGACGTGTCGAGTGTCGCTGGTATAGGTTGGATATCTCCACGCTCAGCATAGCATATGTCGCGCAGCTGAAGAGCTTCCAGAACGAAAAAAGGTAGCTCCGCATGACAAGCATCGCCATACACCATATTGACTACTATTCAAGATACACCGCAAAGACATGTATGCGAGTGGCCTCTAAGCTCATTGATGGAGATGCTATTGTTCCCTCATGATTGCTACTCGATGTGCTGAGATTATCCTTGCGTAAGCATAAGAGTCTCTGGGCCACTGACGCAAAGTCTTGGCAGATGGAATTGCACTTGCATGGAATGCCGTAACGATGAAGTTCCACCGTGCAGTGCCGCCCCTAACATCTCGTAGTTGGCTGATTCTCCCTGAAGATGCTTGACAAGCGCGATAACTAGATTCCCGATAGGAGTGGACGGAATAGAGGCGAATATCGGAACAAGCCCTCTTATGGGTTTCCAATACATTTCTTCCACAACTAAGGTGTGACAATAGGGGCACATCGTTTTCACTTGTCAATGTTGTAGCCTGAACATAATCTTCACTGCAATTATGCCTAGCTAGGCTGCCGGTAATATTCCGCTGATGCGAAGTAGATACCCATTTTACGATCGATAAGTTCTTCAGCCTGCAAGTGTAATATTCAGCCGTTCCATCAGCTAACGCGTTCGTGATTCTGACTCGGAACGACGTTCCCGTCTTGAGAGTCACTGAGACCATGACCTGAGGCCCATCTTGATCTGTATCTGCTTATAGTACTGCTGGATACATGCCTTGACGGCTACTGAAGTAAGTGGTCATTCGATGATAGGATTTGTCCAAAGTCAACAACCTTACCATTGTAGATACTGATACAGCCGTCTCATGTTGATGAGCAACTTCAGCTTTGGTGATCGCTAGGTTTCTGACTTGCTTGCACGTCATTGGTAGTCAGCGATGTCCCGAGCACCTCGCTGCTACCCCCATCCAAGTCCGGCACATGCAGCTGATGTAACTACATGGAAAGCACGGTTTCGTAATTTGAAAATACAGAAGGTGTCTTTACTTGTATATTTTGTAGGGCATTGTGTTTAAAATAACCATAATGAGGTTGGCGTTGGCCACCACAAATCCGTGAAAAAGACCCTATCGGCGCCTCTCCACAAGATCGTTACTCGCTGCGCCTGTATGATCCTTATAACTAACATACATTGAAGGTAGTTTTTACACCATCCACGTTTTATGGTGTTCGTTGATGTTCATATCCCGTGAGCACGGCGCTTCCTCAATGAAGGTTGAAAAGTCTACGTATGTTGTCCATGTGTCGTTGTATGAAGTCCGACATGAATGTGTACTACTCGTACTAGGCGTGGTCGGTACCAAGTTACCAAGAATGCATATCTTCCCCATGACAAGTTTCTTCGACTATAGCGTCTCGCGTATGAATGCTGATTTTCGAGATTATAATCCATCAAGCAAGTCATGACGTAGTACGAGTGCGAGTGGAGATGTTGGTGAGATGCTGATAGTCGTTTCTCAAGAGTCACGCAAGCAACGCGTAGGCCAATTTGTGTAAGAAAACCTTGAAACATGGTGAGTTGAGCGAATGAAATGCGCATGTCTTTCACATGTATTATACACCAAAACAGAGGGTAGACTTTTGTGTCGATGAGCATGCTACTATTAAGGGTATACTCTGCATCACCTCGTTGCTAAGTGTGTCTCACTGTACACCCATTATGAGGCACCAACATGGCAGCATGGCTACTCAGAAAACTTATTCCAGAGACTACAAGGCCATAGGCCCCTCTATCAGTCTAGGTTGAAGCGTCAACGTCGGGCGGCCCTCTCAAGCAGCTGTACTGGATTGACTATTCTGATAATCTAAAACACTGACAGAAACAGTGCAGGATCCGGCAGACATATTTCAGTTCGAAAGGTATTCAAAAAGTTGCTGACGGATCAGCTTAAGCAAACATCAGCAGTTGCTAACCTTTACTATACAAAGTAGTTGGCTAGAATCGCTCTCCAGTATCACACTTACTGCTCTTGGTAAGATGATAGAGTTTTTCTCGGCAGCATCAGTATGCACCGGCGTAAGGGAGCATGGATCACTATAGTCTAACTTCTGTCTTCATTCGGCTATTCAATCTGACATAATGAGGTTATATGCAGACATTGGCTGCCGACAATACATATACGGGCGCACTATATTGTTCCTTCTAATCCAGTCACGATTTCTCTCTCCTCCTAAACGATCACGGAACCGTAAATCACCAAGCACAGAGACAGTCACAGCTACTAGTTGGCAAGCTATTTGCATACGAACCGCTACCACTATGGCCAGCCTAAATGGTCAGGTCCATGATAGTATACAATTCCGGGATGTGTATCTTGGATGCGACGAAAAGTTTCGCAGCCCGCCCGGCGATGGCGTCATTTCCGAGACCGAGGTGTACGACCGTCTCTTCCTCACACCGTTGAGAAAAGGAAAAAGCAGAGGATTTCGCTCACGCCTCGGCAATGCGACGCCAGTTGGGGTGCTAGGATTCTCCGTCAGTGTAATTCCGCTTGCAATATCATTCAGTAAGTAGCTCAGATCCCACATAATCCAGTATTCTCTGACACATGACTGACAATCTTCGAGTGGGCTGGCAGGGCTCGGGCGGTCTTTCCGTCGCAACAACTACCATCAATATCTGGTTTGGTGGTATGCTGCTCACCCTCGCCGGGGTCGGGGAGTTCCTCCTTGGGAACAATTTCACAATGATGGTGTTCCTCGCGTATGGAGCGCACTTCCTCTCCTATGCAACGACATTCATACCCTACTATAACGCCATTGGCTTCTTCAACCCGGATGGGAGTAGCTTGGGTAGTCCGGGGACAGGAAATCAGACTCCCATGTTTATGGCTAGTTACGGTAAGTGTGATGACTCCCTACGATCGATTAAAGTGAGGGTACTGATCACCATCTGTCACAGCGTTCTACCCAGCTGTGATGTGTATACTCTCCTTTATCTTCTTACTCGGCTCCTTTCGGACGAATGGCGTCTTCGTGGTTATCCTGCTCTTCGTTACCACTGGGTTCGGTCTAGGTGCCGGCACCTACTTCCAGCTGGCTCGAGGAAACACCATATTGGGAACCAAACTAGCTACTGGCTTAGGAGCATGTTTCTTCGCAGCTGGTGTGTTGGGATTTTACTTCTTCGCAGCACTTGTCGTTGCTATTATGGAGTTGCCTATGCCGGATCTTCCACTCTTCGATCTGAGCATGTTTGTGAAGCCACGGCTGCGATGTACGGCAAAGCAGGATTAGAGAAACTCCATTTCATCGAGAATTTGTGACTGAGGGTCTTTTAGCATTCGACTCACGGTTTACAGGACCGCTCGCGGTTGTTTCTAATCATTGTATGCCTTCGTGTACCACTGATCGTCTTATATACTATACTGTATTTTGTCAACATTTTGCTAGTCCGATCTTAAACTCGCTTCTCAACCCTTCACTTTTGATTGCATGTCCGTTAAGATATCATGCATCAATTGGTTGGAGCATAGCTCGCCATGTTCCGCAACTGGTTGATGCTTACATTATCAATCGACGCCCAAGATTGAACTCAATCTCACAACCAGGAACGCCTCTTGAGTTGTTCAATCTCTTCTTATAGCCGCTCGCTCCTCTAGGCACGGAAACTCTTTCTTGTCTTACATGCCCAGACCTCACGATTACCCACAACGTCCGCTCCAGTATGCATCAGCGACCAAGCTAACACCTACACACCTCATCTGAGCTCGTCTCCGACAGTCCAACCCCATACCATCCGAACACCCCTGCCTACTCTATCGTGGACTCGAAGGTTACAATATTCACGATCTACGATACCGTCGCTGACGCACCTTCCGGTCCAGCTTACCAAATCTCTTCCTTACTTGACGCCCACGTATCCCAACTCCGCATCCGATGTCTTCGCCCTGAAGAACATGGCCGTGTACAACCTGGCGTGCCGAATGTGCTGCTTGAGGATAAAAGTACTCTGTACGAAGCGTACCAAACCCCATCCTTGAGTAACCGGTATCATATAGAAGGAAAATTGCAGAGCACACTGCTTGGAGCGCTACTGCTCTGATTCGGACTCATGGGAAGGCATATTCGACACACTACCAGCCAATGTATGAAGTCAATTGATTTCATGACATGCTGAAAAGCTGGGGTCTCTATTCCCGTCATTAGGAATCAGTGGAACGAGGGAGAGCCTAGTATGCGGAAGGATGTTAAGGGTGATGTCCTGGCTACGGAGGTTCTAGAGCTTAATTGTGATGGGATGCGCATGCCGACGATCGAGATGAGGAAAGGGCTGGATATGACTTTCAAAGAGATGCTGCTTGCGTTGTGGGTGACCGGGTTTGTGGGCGACATTTGGAGTCTCAACCAAGGATCAGACTTGATGACACCACCACACAGCACATCATGAGTGGGAGAAGGGCGGTAACACAGACCCTGCTCCCATGCTGATGCTGATTGCGCTAGGACTTGCGAGCAGAAAGAATTACCTCTCCAAGATTTGATTACCACGTAATGGTGCTGTTACACATATTAGGCGGAGATGAGACCTGTTGCTTCAGTAGATTACTGCAGCAGCGAGCCTAAGAACTCATGGATGAGGTTTGAGCTACGGATACTTTTACACGAAGCACTAAACCCGCGGTCCAAGCAACCTTGACAAGTCGCAAAGCCAACCCGTAGAAAGACCGTCTGCGTGCCCGACTAATCATATTTGCGCCATGTTATATTGGAGAAAGATCATGAGACACACTGTTCCATGGCTCATAGCAGGAGGGTAAGTTGCGCGACATATTGACAGAGCCGCCCTGATAAGAAAAAATCAGGTATCTGTTATTATCTGGACTGTATGCGTGCGACCCGCAACTCAGGTTCGACAAAGCACTACTGTGCTTTTCTGCTATCTTTTCCTGTGCTCTGGGACATCTCTTTGTGATCGTCATCCGAACAACGGACGTCGGCAGCGATCCGCAAGGCGGATCCGTCGTAGTGTAAGCAATGAATCTACCGCTTGGTGAGCATTGCTGATACGAAGCAAGATCGGCATTACATGCAACCATTTTCGGCCTCTGTTCAATACCATACAACTTATGGACTTCGCGCGGGTATACCTGGGGTCCTGCTCCTGCAGTAGGCGTCGCAATAGGTGCAATCTCGGCGTTGTTCTTTGGTGCCCTTCTCGTATGGGAACAAGCCCACAAGCAAAGATCGAGAGGTGCCGATACGAGGCTGCAGGTCCGTCGCAGCAAGCCTCGGACAAATTCTACAGCAAAGGATCATATTAGACAACAGATGGCTCGACTTCTTATAAGCCCAGAACCACCCGAAGAAGATAGCTCTTTTCGGCTGGAGATGCCTCTACATCGAGATGTGAATGAGTGGTTGGAGCAGGGAATGAGCAAAGCTAGTTAGCGGTTGAGGAAGTAAACTTGGTCGGCAGCATTCGATTCGCATTCCACGATAGCTAAGCCATGTCTATCGTCTCAATTGACATCGCTACTTTCGTCCAGATGCCGCTTTCTGCTTCGTGACAAACCATCAGCTCCCATTGAGCCCGAAGCCAAGGTCATGCGTAGGGTGGCGTGTCAGGCGCATCAAGTCGTCATGAATGATTAAGACGAGTGCTACAGGGCAGACTGCGTTATCTCATAATAGTACTTCGTAGACCATCCTCCAAGCCAGAGAATTCAAAGCTCGCTCAACCAGGTGCAGAAGAAAACAAGCTACTACAGCATAGGGTTCAATTCCGTTTCCTTCAGTCAATTTCATTTCTTTGGAGCCAAGCCCATCGTCGTGGAAGGCATTAACGGACGGCATGCGTAACGTCCTAACGTCAACGAATTGCTTGGGCGGCAGGGCTACGATCCATTTCTGTGATGGCAAATTAAGCTCCCACTTGTACGCGTAGGCATGTTCCGCTTGACGCGATCTAATGACTATAGAAGAATCCCATCATATGCGCTATGTTACATCCCGCTTTGGTCTTGGCTCATTCAAATTAGTACGCACAACCATTCTGTCTCTCCATATCTGCTTCCGAACCCTTAGACGCAATCATACAATGATCTCATGTGCCCATTTCAAGATTTCAGTTTCCCTGAAGCTGTACGTGAAGCGCAGTCCCCTAATAGCGGTGATCTTCGAATCATATTCCATTCACGTATACGTCTAAAGCGCATTCAGCTTCTGCTAGGGGACCAGGGGCTGTATTTGAGGAGACTTCATTCTGTCCAACAGGAAAACCCAGCCGAAGATATACTTTTAAACCAAACCGTTCTGTTCGCAATACGTCCCATCGCTTGTGTGTCAATGTTGGTCGCATAGTTTTGACGATGCCGATGACGCCGTTGATTCCGACGGCACTTCAACAGGCAGAATTGACTAGAAGAGAATTGGACAAGATGCATCATCGCCAAACTCCAAGCATATCTTCTGCTTCAGTCGGGTAACGACAAATTGGGGCTCGAGCGAATTAGGTTGTTTCCTCGTTATGCTCCCTCTGCGCGCTCCTAGAATGCTGCTGTATCATTTGTGCGACTCTCCCGCAAGACAAAGACGGGAGGGCAACACAGATGCTTTACTCTACAACTGTATTTGCGAGCATGTTTGCGGATAAGGCATTCTTGAAGGCCAATAGTCATCTTAATCAGCATTGAAAGTTACGCCGATATCAATGTGCTCATCAAGAAAGGCGTCTCTTTATGATCAAAAGGTGATCAGTTTATAAACCATATATGGCGTCAGTGGTGGAATTTCTATAAGATTGGCTGCTTGCATTTCAGTCTGTAAACATCCCCATCGCGGCCGCACAACACGTATAGCTTGCCCCGAAAGAGCTGAAACCAGTGTCACCTCGTCGAATCCGCTTTCGCGCCTACACGCTGTGCCAGCTCTCGTCTTAACACCATCCCGCGTTTACGAAGAACTACTTGCCTTGCGGATTCTACCATGCCCCAGTCGAAAATCTCGGGGATGCTCCGAAGGCACCAGGACATCGTGGAAGAGTTATGCTTTTATCTTGATAATGAACCAGCCAAGATACGACGCTATTTGAAAGGCCTACCGCTGGCAGACGTTGTAGTGCTCCTCCAAGTGTTTCCTGAGGAACTGAAATACCAGCTAGTTCAGTTGACAAAACCGGAAATAGCCGGCAAGATTCTTCTAGACATGGACTGGGAACGTCGAGTAAGAGTTTTCAAGGATTTAAGCCAACATTACAGGGAAAAGGTACTTGGTACCTACGATGAGCACGAAGCCAATACAATTCGCAGTGAGATCTGCATCTGGACCAATATGGACTCTCTTTGTAAATCAATGGGGCAACTTATGAATATCGGGAAAGCAGATGGGCTTATGGTGCATGGACAACACACGAATGAGGAGGAGGATGCAATAATCAATCAGGACGGTCCGGAGAGCGACACCTCAAGGACGCTTTCGGTTGACGAAGAATACTCTGAAGGAGACTGTGATCCAGAGAAGGCTACGGATCACGATGGTGACTACCGAAGTACGGATGAGCATGTTGATAAAGACGATGAAGACGATGAAGACGATGAAGACGATGAAGACGATGAAGACGATGAAGACGATGAAGACGATGAAGACGATGATAAAGAAGCAAAATAGTTCCACAGCAGCAGACGCTCACTCTTTGCTTAAGAGCATCAGTTATAAGCAATCGCTGACAAGTGGTTTCCCTTGCAAAAGTCTAATCCTTTGATTTCAGGTCCCCCTGAATATCATATCATATACTCTTTGCTGTGTACCAGGTAGTCGGTCAACGTTGTGCCCTTCACTGTGACCTTTCTTGCTCCCATTGCTCAGCCGTAGAGAAAATCGATGTCCTACTTGTATGGTCGGTCGAGCACCCGTGGCATAGAGAAGAGGAGGCCCTGATTTCGATATGAACAAATGAAAACTCGCTTGAAATCTACCCAGTGGATACTTTCATTTCGATGACCGCTATTCGTCTCCACCGATTCGTTAAACGCAAGCAAGCTTGCATCGCTGCAAGTTGTAGTCGTCTTGTGACTATTAAAAGTGCAATTTCTCTCGCCCAAATACAATATTTCGGCAAGAAAGCGCCGCATACCATGTCACGTGTATATGAACCGCACGCTAGGCGACATATCGCCATCACTGTAATTTACCCTGGTCGCAACAACGTCGACCTACTTCATCGCTAACTTGGACTTAGGTAGTATGTTCGGCATCTGTATACTGTATGGCAAAGAGATATTCAACCCTAATCTATCGTTCTTTGACGACTACTAAGAAGACTTGGAGCTGCCGAAGCCTGATTACTATTTAGTTCAGCATCGTGTCCAGAAGATCATCGACCAATGCGTCCAAGTAATTTGCTCCGAAAAGCGATGACGGGTGGTGTGAATGCTAAGATGATTTGGTTCGCCCGTCAGCTCACAAGGTGAAAAACGCAAGAGCTTGGTGCGAGCTCTGTAATCCTGCCATGTGTGCGATAATCTCAAGTGTCGCAGGCCAGATCCACCTGGTGGAGGCTCATTGGCTCAGGAATCAATCATCACATGATAGCTGTCGCGAGGGACATAAATGCACCTCTCCTCACTATAGCACATAGAAAGGATCTCACATCTACATACAAAAAATACACACACAGTTACAATGCATTCTCCTCATTTTCTTCACCCATTTTCACTGTTCGTTTTAACACACATGTCTAGTGCGACATCAAGTCATGGAGGCACCTGCAGCTATGAGGCTGGCGTAACCAACATGGACTCAAGATGATTTTGACTTGGTAGGTATTACTGTGATAAAGCGCTAGAACACTAGCTGATGTCGCTTGTGTACTGTGGAGGTGCGAACGAGGCTACAGTAGTTCAGATATGCATACAGTCGCTTGCGAAATCGCCTTCACCTTTTGTGCACATGAAGATTCTTGACCCTTGCGGCCCCAGGATGTCCTTGTTGTTTTTTAGCCAATCATGTTCCTGTAAGACGATTCTGCGGAGTTTGAGCAGGTTCCGCTGTCAAACACTGAAGGCAGATGATTGGCCACACAACAGCATGGGTGTCCTAGTGCGGTGGGGGCCAAGAATCTTTGGGTGCGCAAAAAGGTGAAGGCGGTTTCGCAAGCGACTGTAAGCAATCTGAAGAGAAACTTTCCTTGATGAGCAGAGAAGCAGTTTCAGAATGCATGTATTTCTGTAGAAATAAGGATGCTTGGTAGTGTGTTGAGGTGGATTGAGCCTTGCAGCGAGCCGAGCATCAGCGCCAGGTGAGGTTGGAAGGATCTTTAAGGGACAATGATCACAACAGCTGTGTATTCGCATGGAGTGTCTAAGGGGGACGGTTTAATTTCCCAAATATCACAAATCGCTGAGATCCTGATCTACAGCTGCTCCTTCAGCACGATATGGCAGATTTTGCCTCCCAACCTTTATACAACCTCTACACCTGATGCTCATCCGCAGCATCGTGGTCCTTCCAATTTCATAAACCCAACAGATCAGAGGAAACAAGGTTATTTTAAGCACAATGGGAGGGAACAGGGGCTCGGATCTTCCCTTCAGAAAAGCAGTGGACAAGGATATGGAGCACATCAGCGAACCCGACAATGCAAGCGACGAAGAGTGGCGACCAATCAAGAGAAGACGAGTGAGCTCTACCGTGCCAAAGCAGAGAAATCAGGAAGCGCGGTATAGGGCGAAAGCAGGATCGTGGGAGACAGGAGTGGAACGTGTTGTCACTATTGTCCAAGACCCCTATACAGGCGAATTAAGCGCTCTACTGGCTTGGAAAAATGGGAGCGCTCCGACTTACCATCCGCTAAAGGAATTGTACGCAAAGTGTCCACAACTTGTAAGAATGACCTATGGCTGCGCATCGCCCACGCTAAATCCTCGCATAGACCTTGCAGTACTACGAGAGTCGATTGTAAGTGTTCTTCCCTCGCGAATTGCGTTGAGAGTGTGTCTCATCACGGCAGAATATTCGAACCCTCCTTATAGAGCGCGCTTAAGCATTGTGAGATCTGCAAAGCATGTAGCACTTAATGCGCGCTACCACAAGAGGCTGCGCAACGTTGCCGTTTGGGTGGTCCGTATGATGATGCAACCTAGACTTCGGATCCAATGCAGGTGGTACGACTTTGGAGGCAGGCTCATGCTTCTGTTCTGCGTGGAGGGCACGTTGGTGAAGTTCTACATAGCATAAAGCATTGACACGCAGTGCAATCAGTTGTACGCCCGACATCCTCTGATATCCTTCTGACAGCCTCTTGCATGTGATGCATGCCATGCCACACCGTCCATGAAAAACGAGCCGCTGCACTTTTGCATCTGATCCAGTCTATCTCAGCGATCCAATCCGTAATCTCATGGCATGGAAAAGCTGCAGTTGCAGGTTTCGAGAGAGCCTACTAAGTTCTCAACCGCCTCCCCTATGAGTCCTACACATCTTTTTGCTCTGAGGTTATGTCATTACTGAGTTGATGCTTCCATGCTACCATCATGCTGATTAGTCCTACTTCCTGTAGACATGCTGATAGCATGGTCTCAGTCATCGTCACAGATAGTTGTGCTTGCCACAAGCATTTCATCGGATCACTTTTCACCTGTATGAGCTTCGGTGCCTTTCAACGTCAGCGTTCTATATGGCTCAAAGTATATCTCTCTGTGCTGTCTCGATCGATGTCCTCGATCTCGACTTTTCTCTCCTTTCTCCTTCGTAAACTAACCTAGCCCTCTACGTATCTCCTCTCTGTCCTCACAGCCTATCCAAGTCATGAGGAATTGCGATCACAGATCCTGGCTTTCCTTTCATGGACAGGAGCAGACCGTGTTTCGGCACGCTAGTACACTGAGCGACATTGTCTTCAAGCCTTGACACACCTGCGATGAAATTCCCAAGCCTGGTCGTCATGATCGGTCATGCTGGTGATGCACCGCTCATGACCCATGCGCTACCCCACTTCAGGAAACGGGTTGATGGTCAAGAATCTGATGGGTTATGCTTGCAACTAGATCCAGATACCGCATTCAGTGACCACCCAACTCTGATCGTCTTTGATAGCATCTCAAAGCGGACTACGTTCAGCCCGGAGCCGATGGCGGCCACTTGTCATAGGCACACGGTACGTGAAATACAGGTGGCCGGTTTCCAATCCGGCTGAGGCTTTCGAAGATCTTCGCTGTAGACTGATCCGTCCATTCGCGGACGTGGTATGCTTTTTTTCTACAAGCGGCGACGATCTCCAGCGACACGTGGACCAGATGGTGCCCTGGCTCGAACAGAGTTACTCGGGGAAACACCGTTCCACATTTTGTCCTCGCTTGCTTCTGATATCCGCACCAAGTGAAAAGCGTAGCACCTCGGATGTGCAGACGCAGTTGTTCAAACTTCTCCAGCAGCAATTAAAGCACCCAAGAACCGACTTTTTCTCATATGTTTCCGTCTATATCAAGAATGACAGCATCCAGACACTGACAGATCGGATCAAAAGAGAGTCCGACATGGCTAGGAACTACCGTGCTCAGAACCATGTCCTTCTAAACGCTATACATTTCGATCTCCTTTTTCGCCATGCATGTGATCACTTTGCTAGCACAAGACAAGAACCCTTCGACATGCTCGCTGCGTCGCGCTTGCACAGGCCGGTACCGGTAGGCTTGCAGACACATCTGGCAGAGTTACTCACAACCGTAGATACTTACGAAGACACAACAGCGTTCCTGACCCCGTTCATCGCTGGATGCCTTGCATTAGACAACTATGCGTACGATGTACCCTGTCAGTGCTCCTTCTGTATTCAATTTGTACCCTGCTAACTTGCACAAGTCCTTAACCCAGAAGAAGTGTTCGCGGCGCACTACAAGACCATCTGCACTGCTGCGGCTGAAAACAGAACATTGAAGTGCTCAAGCCAAGCCGACACATCAGTATTGTTACTTCGTGCCGGGCTTGTAAGCCTCGTTGAGCGACACTTCTTAGAGAGAAGCAGGCCTTATCAGCCGGGAGCAAACGGACGGTCGAGCCTGCTCAACGAGTTCAGGCCGTGGCTCTCTCGCGTCAAGACCTACAAGTTGTGCCTCGCATGCGTGCAGACGGCGCCCGAGCACAAGTTTCCATGTGGGCATATGGTCTGCGAGGAATGCTTCCAAGATCTGGGAAATTGTTTTGACACGGATCCACATTTTTATGAGTTCGACCACTGTCCTATCTGCAAGTTGCCTTGTGATGTGGCCTTACGGGTCAAGCCAGTCACTGCCGGTTTTCGAGTTTTGTCCATTGACGGCGGTGGCATTCGTGCCATCATCCCCATCCAGTTCCTTCGCGCGCTCGAGCAAGCAGTCGGCCTCGACATGCCTGTCCAGGAGCACTTTGACCTTAGTTACGGAACTAGTTCAGGTACGCACCCAGTATATACACGTACAATCGCCACTTACTGAACATCTCTAGGTTGTATGGTGAACTTGGCCCTCTATGACCGAGGAATGAGCGTAGATGAAACGTACAACTTGTTTAAGCAGTTGTCTACGCGCATATTCCGTGGTCGAAACCGTATGGGCGTCGGCTTTGCTGCCGCCGCGCATGCACTCATAGCGTCTTATCGAAATGGCCGTTTTCCAGCTGGGGACATAGACGGTGCATTGTTCGAAATTTTCAAGGACGCTACCATGCTCGACCATCCTTACATGTCCTCTATCGGGGCGCGTACCGGTTTTCCAGTCGTTAACGCTGACACTTTGGAGACCTGCGTAGTGACTAGCTATAATGGCGCTGCTCGAGGGCAGGATCGCGACGACGATATCGAGCACATGACGTACAAGGTCTTGCGCTCAGGCGACGCTCTTGATGAGATACCTGTTAAGGATGCGTAAGTTTCCATGCATTCATTTGATATTCAATGCTTACGCAGTCGAATAGCGCACGGTGTGCATCAGCAGCTCCATGGTGAGTCGTCCAGATCATTGGTGTGTTGTATTCCTTACAAGAACAGGTATTTTACCCCGCACAGGATACCCTCTCACGGAACATTTATCGATGGCGGCCTCAGCGACAATAATCCTAGCATGCTCGCGCTGCAAGAGCTGCGGAGGATGGCGCCGGAGCTAAGGCGGCCGGACCAGTTTGTATCAATTGGTACAGGAAGCTGCAGCGCGACACACGTTGCAGGCATGGATGGTACTACGGATGCTACTACGAGCTTCTTCTTCGGCAAAAACTCTCTTCAACAGACATTCAAGCACTACTGGAGCGAGAATTTCAACGGTGACAAGAAGTTTGCTAGTATGCGCCACATGATGGCCATCACGCTACCAGACGAAGCCGATGATATTGACCAATGGCTCCGCCGATTCAATCTAACTCTAGATGACCAGCTACCCGACCTAGCAGATGCTCAAGCGATGGACGGTCTAGCCACCACAGCTTGGACTCATTTCACGTCGGACCCCGCTGTGCAAGACCTAGCTCACGCCGTCCTAGCTTCCAGTTTCTATTTCGAACTACGATGCATGCCAATGTATGAGAAAGGGTATTATACTTGTTATGGCCGCATCTTATGCCGTATCCCTGCTACTAAACCTGCATTCTTGGCTCTCATGCGGAAGCTTGACAGTATGGGTGCTTGCTTTCTGGTCCAGAGGCGAACATTGAGAGAGAGGAATTCCACTGCATTCTCGTTCGATCAAACGGGAAATTTCAGTAAACCGGTTTGTGTGCGCGTCTGGAGCCTTGAAGATCAGCTAGATGTGCGCCTGAAGTTTCTGGGCACGCGTGATTATCCCATCAGCGCCTCACCTTTATCAATCAGTACTCTGATAAAACTTCAGAAACTGGAATGGAGGCGTCTGCTTGACACGAACTCACCGAGCGGGCGTCCTACTATGATGAGGCGGCCAAGTGATTGTTGCCATCGAGCAGTCAAGCGGCGCTGCTCGAGGAAAGGCGAGGATCAGTCTCATCTTTGATTGAAGCCTTTTCGTGAATCCTTCCTGAGTCGCGTGTTGAAGCTGTCTGTACAAGTTTACTGTCTTAGGGAACGAGCATGATTTCGCTCACTTTGTGGCAGGTAAAAGGCAGTCCAGGTTGTGAGCGGTCTTTAGTAACTGGATTCCAGCTATCTAGCCCGGATGCTATCTACAACCAAGATAGGAAGAAAAGGGGAGAGTATTAGGTGCCACGCGAGGTTATAAAGTTCACGAGCGCGAGCCACCCGCACGAGCCGGATATTTGTGCACGACGGTGCAGCCTCGGATATAGGCCTAGCCCGTTACACGGTGTCGCACTGAACGTGCTAAAACGATGAAAGTTGAGATCATGATGATAAGCAGCAGCGTTGTATTGATTGATGTTGTGTCTGAAGTGTGGGGTACTCCAACCCGCAGATTTACATGCAGCATCACAGCTGGATTATTAATACAGGTGTTTCCTAAGGTTCGTTAAGATCATGCAAACACTCATCAATCAGTATCTGCAGCGTGTTGATCGTATATATACATGACTTTCAACAGCCGTGACCTCGGCGGAAAATGCAAAGAACACATGGAATAGCATGATTACTATTGCTTGGGTGACAATCGTTGCTTCTGAACCGTGGGCAGCGACATGTGGCTTACTCCTTAGGTGCTGATGGGAAAGTAAGTTACCGGAGTTCTTGCAATTACATGTTCTAGCTGTCATTAGCGAGGTGCAAGGCTACGGCAATGGAGACCACACATAATGCAGCGAAGCATGAGCATGATCATCTCTGGCAAATGGGGCATCTTGTCCGTTGGGTAATTTGTCGCCATGTATTGTTGTCAGATAGAATGCTCAAATGCGATGAGGTATGTTGATAGGTTTTTCATTGTATTCATCATTAAGTTCTTTGCTATTTTTTTCCTTTTTTATGTAGTGTGTGTGTGCCAAGTGGTTACACCCGAGCTTTGTGCTACAATGCTGTATCGCGTACGATCGCTGCTTGTATCTGACACACCCCCTCAGCTTGGAAACCATTTCAAGCTGGACAAGAACCACTTCCGTTGTCTTCTAGTGAATCTCGAGGTCGTGTACAAGGAGCATTGATCGCCGTCTAGCTACGCCTGTTCGATCTCTAGCTTCTCAATTTGGCTTTGGATCTCTTCAAGGCGTGCTGCTGTTATTTCTCTGCTTCCTGTGAGTTCTACCAGGCCCATTTGGCTTAGAAACTGTGTCCATTTGTTGGCTGGCAACGCCTTTGTAAAGCCATCAGCTAGCATGTCAGCCGATTGGACATGGATGACCCGAATACTTCTTCTTGACACCTCCTGTCTCAGCCAATGATTGTGAATGTCCACATGCCGGAGCTTGGTTTGCAGCCGTGAGACTTCATTATTGATTAGCCGGATGGTTTGAGTGTTATCGCATTGTATCGTGATTGTGTCCTCAGGCAGATTGATTTGCAGTTCCTTAAGTAGTCGTGATATGAATATAGCTTCTTTTGCCACTTGTGATAGCGCAAGAAGCTCAGCTTCTGTAGTCGATGTTGTGACTGTATCTTGCTTACTTGCTTTCCAAGCAATCAAACCGCCGAATAACTTGATTGTGTATCCCTGCGAGCTCTTTCTATCGATTGTGTTGTCTGCAAACGAGGCATCGCTCGCTACTTCAAGACAGTCATCTCCACCAAGCTCAAGGGCTCTTGATTTGGTGCTTTGGAGGTAAAGGAGAACTCGGTCAGCTGCTGTATGGTGCTCAGTGCCAGGGTTCATAAGGAATCGGGCCAGTCTTGATGTTGCAAAGGCGATGTCCGGTCGGGTTGTAACAGCTGCATATAGCAGAGATCCAATCTTGCGTTGGTACTTGTTGATTTCTGATGGAGTAGCTAGGCCGTCTCGGGGCTTTAGTTCAATGGCTGCCATTGGAGTGTCATGTCGGATGTCTTTTCTGCCGACTAAGCGGCTGATCTTGTCCGCGTATGCTGCTTGTGATAGCTGGATCTTGCGCTGCTCTCGGTTCCTAATGACTTCAACTCCAAGAAACCATTGAAGATCATCTCCACCTGTGATAGAGTACTTGTCTCTAAGATGTTGAATCGCTTGCTGGGCTTCAGTCTCCTTCTGCTTGCTGTATGCAAGAATGATATCGTCGACATAGAAGAATATGATAATTCCGTCTTTAATTAGGCAGCATGGCTCGTGAGGGACGTTCTGAAAGCCAAGTTTCTTGAGGGTTGATGTGAATTCCTTTTGCCAGAGGAGAGGGGAGATTCGGAGACCGTATAAAGCCTTGTTTACCTGGAGTATCGTTCCGGGCTTTCGGTAGCCGTGGGGCATTCTCATGTATACTTCTTGATCCATGGTTGCGTGGACAAAGGCGTTCGTGACATCGTATTGCTTGAGCTCCAGATTGTAGTGAGCTGCTATTGCCATCAGCATTCGGAATGAACGGCTGGCGAGAGTAGCTGCGTAAGTGTCTTGTGAGGTAATATTCCTTTGTTGGTCACCTCGGACGACGAGTCGCGCCTTACACTTCAGCAAGTGATGGTTCTTGTCTAGTTTGTAGGTATACACCCACATACAATCGAGGATCTGTTGTCTTGTCAGTTTGATCTTCTTTATTGGCACTTCGGACCATGATTTCATCTTGTGATGGCTTTTAAGGTGCTCTTTCTCAGCTTCCTTGAACCATTCGCAGAGAGGATGTTTCTCAATTCCTGTGTGAGAAGTTGGCAGCGGCGGTAACTCGCTTTGATGTGGCTTTAATCCTTGGGCCAACATTCGCTTCATCTGGGCCTTGTCGATTATCTTCCCATTGTGGGTTCCAACGTGCCCTGCTTGGGTGCCCGCTATAAAGGCCGCTTCCCAAGGAATCGTTTTTGATGAGCCAGATGTTGTTTGGCTATCTCCTTGATGCTCGCCAGATAAAAGTTGCGTAAGCAGAGCTACTGGCGGCGGAGTAGTTGGCGGAGAGGGGTAGGTGTAGTTGATCCTCCTCCCTTGATAGTAACCCGGTTGGTTACCTTGCTGGGTCGTTTCAGAGTCTTGAATGGTGTCGTCTTCATAAAACGTTTGGGTCTCTGGTTCCTCATGGGTTGGTTCTGGCAGTTCAACTGTCCTCATCCATGCAGCTATCTCGTTTAGCGTGCTGTGCATAAGGTTGTCCATAAGGTCTTCCGTCTTCCCGTCAAATATTAATTCTTCATCAAACACTACATCTCGAGTGCTGATTACTTTGGCCATGGATGGAATCCAGATTCTGTAGATATTGGAGGATCGGTATCCAACGAGGTATCCTATCCATGCTCTGGGGTCGAGACGTTGGAGTCGCGATTTGCCTCGAAGTGTATCGTCGGTAAGGGCGAATGCCTTACAACCGTATGCCTTAAGATGGGCTTGATTCGGTTTCCGCGGGGAGGTAATTATGCCATCGTACAGGGCTGCCGTAGTGAAGAAAACTTCGTAGGGTGATTTCCAGGCGTTTGAGTAGTTTGGCGTTCGATTGTATAGGTACACTGCTGCTCGTACGATCTCTGGCCACAGTTCCCATGGTAGGTTTGCGTCTAATCGTATCGTGCGCGATTTGTCTTTTACCACACCCCCTGAGCGTTCAGCTCCACCGTTCTGGGATTGAGTGTCTGGGGCGGAAGGCTCCAATCGAATTGAGCGCGCGGTACACCATCTTGAAACTTCGGGTTTAGTAGTCGCGATCTCTCCGTCGCATTCGATGACCTTGACTGTAATGTTGTACTGCTTCTTCAGGAAGCGGACGATGATATCCAGGAACCCGATAATGGACTTTCCGAGTCGATTGTCCTTGAAGTAGAAATCCCACATGAAACCAGAGTACCGATCAGTAACTAGCATCTGACTCTTCTCTTTTGTTGAACTTCCTTCCTCGTACGTGTGGAAGTCAATAGCGAGTCTTTCCCCAGGCCCTTGGTCGTGTACTCGGGGTGTGCGTCTTATCTGGCGTTTAGTCTTGGCTCTTCCACATGCGTTGCATTGTACAGTGGTGATTCCTTTGATGCGCACCCCCTCAGATTGTTGGACTAAGTGCTCGATTGCTGCTGGTCCTGGGTGTCCCATTCGCCTATGCCACCGCATGGCGTCGGCCTTCTGTGCTGATCGCTTGGTGCGGGAGTTGATTGCTTTCGTGAAGAAGGCGGCTTCGCCCTTGTCCTGGTGTTCGAGTATCCATTGGCCATGTGCCTCCTTCAGGTGTGTGATTGTAGTGTTATCCCGTCTCTTCAGAGCAGTAGGGTCACTCTGGTTGTCCCACCACATCCCTTGCTGTCTGAGTAGTCTAAAAGAGACCAAATTACACAGGATGTCTGGACACCAGGCTACGTTGCGCAGTTCGAGTTTAGTCGGCCCGTTCGGTCCGATGAGGTCGAGTAGGACTGATCCGTATCCTTGTATCCAGATCCGTGTATTTCCGGCCCAAATACAGTCTGCAGCCGTAGGCGGACTGAGGTCTCGGACTCGGTTACGATCGTTCGTGATGTGTATCGTGGATCCTGAGTCCAAAATAAACGAGTGCCTCAGTGGATAGTCTGAAGCTTCTGCTCGAAATGATGCAGCAGTTAAGGCAGCATTAATCGTTGAAATCTTCCGTCCCTCTAGTCACTCCGTAGACATTTCGGGTGTCTGAGACGTTGACGTTTTGATGGTTGGTGTTTTTGTGCGAGCTCTTTTCCCGCTCCTAAGCTGTTCTTGCAGGTCAGCGTCATGTTCCAGTCGGTGCCTTACCATCGCTGCGATTCCTGAGCGAGGTGTGAACCACTCTGGTGCTTTATTTGTGTGGACATAGTAACAATTCTCTAGTCCATGGCGTTGTTCACAAGCAGGGCATTTTACTCCTTCAGCTGCCGCTGTATCCCCTGTTGAGGACTGCTTGGATATGGTATTTTGACCAAAAGTTCGTTTTTGACGAGGTCTTCCCCGACTCCCCTGTGTGGTTGGAGTGGATGGTGCGCTATCGGCAACGTGAGAGGCGTCCCTGTCAGTGCCCGGGGTGGATTCACCACCAGCAGCGAGAAATGAGGTGTTCCCTACAGTAAAGGCGCCCCTCTGCTGCTTCCCCTTTAAAGGGTGGTACTTGCTCATGTGTTCTCGGAAGCGTTTCATCATTTCTTTGCGAGTCATATTTTGTTCTCGCCGACCATAGTCCTGGAATGTCGTTGCCCAGGTTGGTGCTATCTTCATGACTGAGTCAAGAAAGTCTTGTACGATATCTTGTATATTCTGTATTTCAGCGACCCCTTCGGTCTCCGCGTTCGTTGCGGCGTGGTCGTATTCCGAGAGCCAGGTGTCCCAACTCCCGGGCTGTCTCATTGGTTTGAGGGCGGCTAGGTATCGGTGACGTGCTCGCAACCGTTCTTCTTCGGCGTCTATTCCGACGGTTTGTTTCAGGCTGATGAGCCACGTTCGAATTGGTTCACCTGGCTTACAGCAGTTCTTCATGAGGTGGGGTGATACTGATTGTTGGATATATACCACCACTTTGTCCATATTCGCCCGTTCTTCGCGATAGTCTCTGTCTGCTATCTTGTATGACTCAAGGCGGAGTTTGTAGAAGTCGGTGTCCTCCTTCCACGCCTTGAGGCCGTTTGTTGAGAGCTCGGACGGGGCCTCTGGTCGCAGAGGTGCTCCATTGTCGTCGATACCAAGCGTCGTCTTTCTCTCGTACTTCGTGATGTCTGGCTCGGTTGGGATTCTTGGTTTCGTTTTCAGAGGAGTATTTTGAGTAGGATCTATCTGTTCCCACACGTCAAGGGAGACGCATCGCGTTTCTAGCTGTTGCAGCCATGGCGTGTACGTCGTGTAGTCCATTAGGAGTACGGTTGGTTCTCGCATTGTCGACAGCGACATTGTTTCAGAGTGTAATTGAGACAGTGAGACTCTTAATTGTCAGATAGAATGCTCAAATGCGATGAGGTATGTTGATAGGTTTTTCATTGTATTCATCATTAAGTTCTTTGCTATTTTTTTCCTTTTTTATGTAGTGTGTGTGTGCCAAGTGGTTACACCCGAGCTTTGTGCTACAATGCTGTATCGCGTACGATCGCTGCTTGTATCTGACAATTGTGCTCCCCTGTAGCTACGTCACATGCAATTTTTTTCTAGCCAATCACCTCAACGAATTGGCTGGCATTCTCTCGGGCCACTGCCTCCCCAGGTTGTGTCTTGAATTGACAAAATCTATCATATGTACATCAAACAACGACAGGCTTCGCAGGCGTACATGAGTTTGAGACCAATTATCAATTTTTATTCATGGTAACACCTCAAACAGCAACAGTTGCCCCAGCCTACAGTCGCAGAACACCTACTCTCGGCTGTTCTTAGAGCATATAAGGAAACTATTCAACTATCCCATAGTAAAGGTAGCAGGCTAGCTAGAGCATAGGAGAGCGCACAACAATCGATGACTGAGTTCTCGTGGATGTACGTATTGAACAATGTACTTACGAAGACCACTTCCACTCGCGCATGTGGGTGCTCTTAATCCTATAGCAATCACTACAGCCTGCAACCCACAAAGAAATCCGGACGACTTATACAAGCGAAAGAGAGATACAAATAGGCCAGAAATAGAACAATCCCTTTGATGAACCCTGGGTCAAGCATCAGCTGCATGGTCTCCGTTGAATCAATTGATAGAACTTACGGGGGATACCTGGCAGTGATAACAAGATGGCGACGACTAGAAGACACAGCCCAAAGCCCGTTCGACCGTCTCTAGGGTCGATGTCACGGCCCGCCAGCGCTGCCAGCGGCCTTACGAAGAAGTAGGTTTCGAGCGTAGATTGAATGAGGTTGGTCCACGACCAGCCAATGTCCCCATTACGAGCAGCCTTGATATCGGCTAAGTGGTCTATTGCAGCAGCAGCTAGCGGTAGAGCAGCGAACTCAACAAAACCACCGTTTGCAAGTATGGTGTGGTTTGATGTCGAAACTACAGCGAGGGCACGCGCGTGATCTAGGAGACTATGCACGAGGAGAACTGCTCCGGTCTTGAGTGCACCGAGACAGACGAGCAAGACGAGCCATTCCCGGTTTTGGACGATCTTGTTATTTTTCTGCACCGAGACACAGTCATCTTCTGCTCTTCGCTCGTGTGTCGCAGCTTTCCAAGCCCCAAAGTAGTAGCTGAAGCCGACATGTAGTATAAGAAACAGGGGAACGCCTTGTGAGATCCACTGGCGGTCACCTAAAGCAATGGTCAGTAGCAGCAACTTGTTCCGTGCTCTAATACGTACTCTCAATATGCGGAGCCGATACCAATACGGTGACTCCAGCTACTCCTATGAGCCAAGGAGTAATTGGCGACTCGATAGTTTGCATTTTGATTCCAGGCAACGCAGTACACAGGCCATGGAACATGAGACACAAGGCCCCTATGACCAACGGTTTTGCATACACACTCCCGATTAGAAATCTTTTCGCCGTGGAAGGCGTACTGCCTCTCAAAATTAGTATAGTGAGTGCCAGCTCGGCGAACGGCCCTGTTATAAGGGGTGTCCTATAGATCAAAAAAGCTAAAAGTCGGTTTGATGCTGATAGTCGCCTAATGTGATTGGTGACGATTGAAGCGCAATCGGCCACGAGTACGACCTTGACAAGCCCTAACAGGAGAGACAGCAATGGATCGGCCCGGTCTGGTCTGAGCAGCTCAATGGCCACGATAATGACAAGCAGCTGTGAGATCAAGACACGGTGAAAGGGGGATGTGTCCTGACACATATCTTCCAAAGCGTCCAAAACTACAGTGCCGAGTTCTCTGAGCGAGCCGAGGGTCCCATGAGCACGTTCCGCTAAGAGCGGTGGTGGTGGGGACTGATACCTAGAACGGCGTAATGGCATGGTGAGAGTCATCCGATGGTGAGAATGGGCCTTCGAATTGGGCCAAACAGGGAGTTTCGAGGAGGCTTCGGTCTCTTGGATGGGCAATGCTCTTTTCGTAAGGGGTGTCGCGGCAGAAAGTAGCGCAAATTGTGCATGGATTTATAGGTGGCCTTGAGCAACATACACGGTTTTGCTGACTTATCTCGAAACTGAGCGTGTCTTGAATGGTGGATACGATGCTCGTGTCAGGTCCAGATTTCATTGCTCGCAGCTTTAGCTTAGTGAACTACAAGCTGAACTGCTGACCTACAAGCTAATCCGCTGACATGATGACAGTGGCCCCTAAATAACAGTTGCAAACACCTGTAACATTTCAGTACACTGAGGATGGTTACGCTCGGGCGCTGAGCGTTAATATGATGTCGCAGGACACGGGTTGTATGCACTGTACAATCGTGACATTGATGCCTACCGGGTAGTGGAGGTGTCCAATCAGAATGACGCTCTTTAACGTGGCGTCTATGCGCAGGCTTAGTTTAGACCTCGATAGGACATTGCGAACTAAGCTTCCTCTCCGTGCGGATGCACCAAAAGTTGTACAAACGGCAAGCAGATTGAAGTTATCCTCTCTGGCAGATCTAGCCCAGCGTTGTCCTCTCAACTCATATACCATGAGACACCAGTACTTAGCTTTCTTCGGCGTCACCTAGTTGCTAAGATTGACCTTTGATAGCTCAGAGCTTATACAAAGGATATAGACAATCAGCGGAAGTACATCGCGACGTTTCGAAAAATTTATTATTTGCGCCTTGAATCGTCCGGGTGATCACAGCTTCCCGTCCTTCGTACGAGGGTTGAGGTTAGGGTTTCGCCACCATGGTACAGCACCACACACAGCATCCCGATTACAGCGAGCTATCAACCAAGATGATCTCTACATCGCCATGAGTTGGCTCGGATACGCTGACAGGAGGCGGCATATATATGAAAAAGGCGACGCTGGTTCATGTCCCATGTCAGCGCGCACCAAAACGGTTCGGGAACGCCTTGCCTAACCGCAGTATTATCGCCTCCGATTCATTCTTGCTTTTCCAAGGGGCAGTGTTGACTCTAAGCGAATTGATCCTTGGGTGCTATGCATCTGATCTGTTCCTGTTGTGCAGCGGAAAGAATTGACATGATAACATAGCGGAGGGCTGATGCCTAAGTAGCAACCCTTAGGCTCTTCATATCGCCACTAGCCGTCGCGAACCAAGGCACTTTGTACGCTTCAAGAAGAACACTACCGAACCTTAGCATGGGCTGCCCTATCGGCGCTATGTTGAACCATGATACCCGCTTGCATAATTCTTGCGACCTTACTTGGCATACGGCCTCCACGCTGAAGTCGATGGGAACCGACACGCTACCAAAACCACGAAAATGAAATTCGTGACAGAAGTCTTGACGCTCGGCTAATCTGTTACCTTGTTTCCGTCCCGTCAGAAAAAGACTTCAAAGCAGGGACAGCTTTGGGCGGAGAAACTACTCGTCCACAAATACGAGAGCATCTTCGTAATCGCGATATATGTTATTACAATGGGTCTTTGTCTGGCACACTCTGTAACAGGAACGTCAGGCACGACCGCGGAGGCGATTAGCTTTGTGGTTGCTAGCGTTGGTTTGAGTGGCTGTGGGGATCTTCAACACTGTCTCGCCTGCGCACTGGCCCCGGCTATCGTGGCCCTCGCCGGCTAGCGCGTGCAAGGCAGCGGCAAGGCAGTGGCAAACTTGCACACTTTTCATTTCTTCCTCCCCTTGTAACGCAGTGTTCCATGCCAAGCAGCCATCATTGCGGCACTTTCACCTCTGCAGCATAGGTATCGGCTTCCTGGCAGGTGTGGTGTGAGCCATGCTGGGTGTAACTGTCATCCTTGCACATAATTGGCTTCACGAACCGACAGGCCAGAGCACGAACGTTTACCTGCCGCTTCCCGGCGATTCATGGTTATCGATGAAGACTGTGTGCCTAGATGGACAGAGCGAGAGTGTGGCGTCCAATCGCACGGCACGGAGCACCGAAGCCAACACTCAGGCTCTGAGACGCCTATACACTAAGCTGCCGTTACACATCCAGCAATGTTCTGATCAAGAAGTCTCAATAAGAAGCTGATCATGACAGTTGCATTCATTCGAACCTCTATAACCAAAACTGAGATTTAGCATGGTTAATCTCGTCTTTGCATCATAGAAGACATGTCATGATCTGGCTAGTGCTAACTTCTGAATTTGCTGACTGTCGTCACTGTCATCGCTAAGTCATCGCTAAGTACATGTCACGGAACAAACGAGGTCCGACAGTCAGTCCAAAGAGATTACTTTGTTCAAAGACCCACATGTATGGGGCCTACTACTGTCAACTTCTGATGCTGCTCATCAGCATATACGTTAGAGATCCACACTTCCAGAGAAAAGACCCACGGGTATCGGGCCTACTATTGTCAACTTCTGATGCTGCTCATCAGCATTTATGTTAGAGACCCACACTTTCCTGAGAAAAAAAAATCGCCCTGTTCAAAGACCCACATGTATGGAGCCTACTATTGTCAACTGCTGATGCTGTTCATCAGCATTTATGTTAGAGACCCACACTTTCCTGAGAAAACAAAATCGCCCTGTTCAAAGACCCACACGTATGGAGCCTACTACTGTCAACTGCTGATGCTGCTCTTCAGCATTTACGTTATAGATCCACACTTCCAGAGAAAAGACCCACGGGTATCGGGCCTACTATTGTCAACTTCTGATGCTGCTCATCAGCATTTATGTTAGAGACCCACACTTTCCTGAGAAAAAAAAATCGCCCTGTTCAAAGACCCACACGTATGGAGCCTACTACTGTCAACTGCTGATGCTGCTCTTCAGCATTTACGTTATAGATCCGCACTTCCAGAGAAAAGACCCACGGGTATCGGGCCTACTATTGTCAACTTCTGATGCTGCTCATCAGCATTTATGTTAGAGACCCACACTTTCCAGACAAAAAAGATCGCCTTGTTCAAAGACCCACGTGTATCGGGCCTACTACTGCCAACTGCTGATGCTGCTCTTCAGCATTTACGTTATAGATCCGCACTTTCAGAGAAAAGACCCACGTGTATGGGGCCTACTATTGTCAACTTCTGATGCGGCTCATCAGCATTTACGTTATAGACCCACACTTTCCAGAGGAAAAAATATCGCCTTGTTCAAAGACCCACATGTATGGGGCATACTACTGTCAACTTCTGATGCGGCTCATCAGCAATTCATCGCACGGAAAAGTCTATCTCAGACGCCCATCAGTTAGCCAGTACTCAGGCGCAGCGCCCACTGCTTCTGAGGTGTCGCAGTGACACCACGGGCTCAAAGGTCTACATGGCCTTACCTCACCTCTGCGAACTTGCTACAAAGCCTAAGCACTTTCCTCCATGAGATACTGCACCTTATTGAGTGCAACGGGAGCTAGTCTGTCCAGTAGACCTCGTCGGCGCCATCATCCGCGGCGCAATAACGCTCGTCCTAAAAATGTAGCATAGAGCTGGGAATAGTAACTTAGAAATAACAAGCTTACGAGCAATGTACTCATGTAATCGGGAAGTTCATGAGGACCGAGCTATCGAATAGAGCAGAAATGAGAACATAGCAAACGTAAAGATCTTTTCCTCCAATCAGCTGATGAGCGAGACCTGTATATCAAAATAGCCACTAGGAGAGAGGTTGAGGCACTCACCGTCCGCAGACCACAGAGCCTAACGCGTTAAGAGCGAATCACTGTGCATATCCCAACGTACGGCGTCCTTGCACCTGGCATCCACACCATTACGATGGATAGGGACAAATTTGAAGATAATAGGACCCAAATCTTACACGATCATGCCTCAGATGGAGATAGAGCACATAGGACGCCATCTACCCATGTGCACAGTACTACATAAGAACGTGCGACAACTGGAGAATATACGGATAATAAATTGGAGGTTGCTGGATGAGAAGGCCTACACCAAAGTGCTGAAGCAGAGCTTGCCGCCGCCCCGTAGACCGGCAACAAAAGCAGCACTAGATAGATACGTTCAAGAGATAGTTACCACAATCAAGTAAGCAAGAGAGAAAACAGTTTCGCAGTCACAGTTGTCATCTCGGTAACGAGGGCTGGGTGGACCGAGGAGTGCAGAGTTGTGCTTGCACGGGTGGAGGGACAAAAGAGGATGCATAGCCTGTGTAACACGGAAGAGTCATGGGAAGCGTACCATAGAACTGGAACCCACAAAGCAAGAACAGTTCGAAAAGCAATGATAGATGTGCACAAAGATTGCGTAAGAAAGGCAGCAAAGTCGCCGGAAAAGCTGTGGAGATTGCACATAAAGTTCAGGAATTGTTGGATACGGAGCGGGCTGTGACGTTCCGATAAATACCGGTCCAGTAGGCTTTCTAGGAACCGAAACTGCCGACAAGCCACCAAGAAGGCCACCGGGTGAAGAGACGCACCGCCTTGATTCCATTCACTCAGATCGACCATAATGAGATGGTGCAAAGTACAGAATGAACGAGCATGAAGAGCCAAGTGACGAGCAGATGCAGAAAGGTCGAGCGACATACAGACACACGCCGATGCCCACCAAGAAGGTGCTCCAGCTACATGAGGGCTAGAGAGCGCGCTGCTGGTGCAGCTGCGAACCGAGAAGATTGAGTTGAACGACTTGCTCTCTTGCCGAAGAGTGCCGGGCATCGCTAACCCTTGTGGCGACTGCCCAGAGCGATGAGACACCGCCATTCATGTCCTCTTTCGCTGCAGGGAGTGCAAGGACCTCCGGAACAGGATGTTCGGCAACCCCTCTGACGACACGACCTCCAGACCATCCTGAGCGAGCACAGCTAGCCACCCAAACTATCGAGTTTACAGAGCATACGAAGATTATTGGGCAAGCGGGTATCAGATACGCTTAAAAGACAGGCGAGCGCTGGTGAGGAACTGGAGGTATCGCGGTCGCAACACACGAGACAAAGCGCCTCTACGAGCCTCAAAATGATACCGGTAACGTGCTGGATACCAAGCTCAAAACTTCAACACCACATAACTCCCCCAATATGGATTCAATGGAGGCTGCGCTTGCAGCTATAGATGCTTTAAAGCCTGGAGAAAAGATTAATTATACTCAGGTTGCAGCACAGCATGGTATACAGCGAAGGACGCTCAGCCGGAGACACCAGGGCGTATGCTCCTCACTCAACACCAAGGCAGAAAATCAACTGGCTCTCCACCCACGTCAAGAGCAGGAGCTTGTATGGTACATAGAGCGCCTTACAAGGCAAGTCTATGATTCGAAATTTTGGCTCCCAAATAGGAAAAAAAAATTGAGTTTGGCGTGTGACGTCCCCGTTCATCACGCCCGTCAACCTCGTTAAGCGAGCGCTGCACCCCACCAGTTTACGCACCCCACCAAGTTTACGTACCCCATCTCATCTCAACGTACAATGGCTCCACACAAAGTTACTCAATTATCTTCAAATGAAGCAGATATTCAGCTTGCTATCTTCTCTATTAATACCAACAAGATATAAGGCAATCGTGCTGCTGCTACAGTCTATAACGTGTCCGACACAACCCTCCGCCGCCGCCGCGCTGGGAAGCCTGCCTGACGCGATTGCCAGCCCAACTCAAAGAAGCCCACCCAGGTAGAGGAGGTAATACTGTAGCATATACATGAGTTGGATCTGCGTGGATCTGCGCCCACGTACGCAGATATACGTGATATGGCTAGTAAGCTGCTGGCTGCGCGCGGCGCAGGCCGGGTTGGGCAGAAGTGACCATCCAACTTTGTTAAGCGGACAGATAGTCTTACGACACGCTTTAATCGGCCGTACGATAGGCAGAGAGCTCTATGCGAGGACCCAGCCCTAATCAGCAACTGTTTAAGCTCGTGAAGCAGACAAAGGCCAAGTACGGTATCTGCGACGAGGACGTCTATAACTTTGACGAGGCTGGCTTTATATTGGACAAGATCACAACTCAGCTTGTTGTGACAAGGTCAGAGAAGAGAGGTCGGCCAAAGGCTGTTCAGCCAGGTAGTCGTGAGTGGGTAAAATTGATTCAAGTAATTAATGCTGCTGGCTGGACAGTCCCACCCTTCTTTATCTTTGCTGGCAAGCATCACTTGTCTGCCTGGTACAGGGAAGATGCTATCCCACGCGACTGGGTTATTGCATTCAGTGACAACGGCTGGACAACTAACAAGCTTTGGAGTAGAGCCGCTGAAGCACTTTGATTCTTATACAAAGATGAGGGCAGTAGGTGCGCGTCGACTGCTTATCCTTGATGGTCATGAGAGCCATCACTCTCTATATGCCACCTCACTCATTTCATCCGCTGCAGCCTCTTGACGTTGGCTGCTTCTCTCTTCTTAAGAAGGCGTACAGTCGTCAGATTGAGAACCTGATCAAGAGCCATATCAATCACGTCACCAAGCTTGCGTTTCTACCAGCCTTCAAGGCAGCCTTTAATCAATCGTTCACAGCAGCCAATATCTGCTCAGCCATTCAAGGCGCAGGCCTTGTCCCTCTCCAGCCAGACGTTGTCCTATCAAAGCTAGATATACAGCTGCGTACGCCTTCGCTAGCTGCTCTACCAGAGGCTGTTTGGGAGGCTCGAACACCAAACAACGTACGTGAGCTTGAGGCTCAATCAACTCTTATTCGTGAGCGCATTCGCCAGCATAAGAGCTCGTTACCAGTCTCAGTTATTGTCGCAATCAAACCAGCTTGAAAAGGGTGCAGAGGTTATAATGCTCTCAGCTGAGCTGATCCGCGATCGGATTACCAACCTTGAGAGAGCCAACAAGGCAGCGTCAGAGCGGAGGCAGCGCAAGAAAAAGTGGTTCCAGAAGCGAGGAGTCTTAACAATGGGAGCTGGAGAGGATATACTTGCTCAACGAGAGGCTGATTAGCAGATTGCTCATGAGCAGCGTCAAAGGTGGTGAGCAATCAGGCGTCAGCCGCCAGGTTCTTGCGCGCTGTAAGAAGTGTAGAGAGCCTGGGCACAACTCACGTACATGTAAAAAAGATACTTAAGGCACTGCTTAATCTATTCTATCAATATCTATATACTGGCTTGTGATGTGGTTGAGTTGTATGCTCAAAGAGTTGCTCAAAGAGTTGCTCAAAGAGTTGCGCAAAGATGGTGGGGTGCGGCACTCGCTTCTCCAGCATTAAACAGGAATAGTAGATTATGAAAAAAAAAACATAAGCAGGTACATCATTCCTTGAGGCGAAATGTACATGGTCGTAGATGGAAGCCAGATCACGCAGAGTCAAGGGGACAGTTAGCTATAGTGGTTCCGTTGGGAAGTTGGGCGTGCTGATTTGTGCGGCGAAGATTTGGCTGTCTGGCCAATCCCTTGCTTCTAGGCATAACTGCAAAAAAATCATATCAAATCACAAGCACTTACGCTCGAGACCCGCAATTACAGATTTTTTTTTAAATTTCTCTTGGTCGTTGCCATCTGCTTATGCTTGCTATAAGCATTTTCAAGGACCCACATATGCCAGGCTTAGCGGTTGATTTTTGCTTATGCTTGCCACAAGCATCTGCTCATGGAACCATTGAGTTCGAGCGTCAAGCCAGGAAGATGAATGACTCCAAGGATCCCCACAGACTAGGCGAGATTGTGGCTTATTTGTTATACTTACTGCAAGCATAGGAGTTCGAACAAGCCGTTGTTACATTTCGTCTATGCTCAGCAATATTACCTACACAGCCAGTCCTGGATAACACTCTGCAACGCTCGATAGTGCCACACACAGCACCTCCATGGCTTACCGAAAGTACAAAACCAAGGCGGAGCAAGTAGAAGCACGGAAAGTGCAAAACAAAAGAGCCGCACAGAGATACAGGGAGAAGAGGTACGTTCTCGACCAGTGCTTAACGGTCTGACCGCGATTTCCTCTGACTGAAGCAGGATGGCTGAGAAGGAAGATCACGTGACCGTCCAAACAGAATCACACCCGAACACCGATAATGACGATGAAAGGCTCGAAGGGATTTCAAGGAAAGTTGACTGCCCCGACCAAAGAGTGGAAAAGGCACCAGGGAAAGCTGAATGCCCCGAAAGTGAATGGGAGCTTCCGGAACACCCAAGCTCAAGGCTCATGGTGGAGATGAAGTTGGCTCGCATGAAGAAAGATGTCCAAGATATAGTGAACATCCTGCAGAACACTACCGACCTATCCCTGAAACAGTACGTGACGGACCAACGTCCATGCATTCAGCACACGGTAATCACACTTCAGGCCCTCCAAGGTGACGGGCCTGATTCGACAGCAGCTTCGGTTGAAGGGGATATCACCGGTTCAAACGTGAGCAGCACTGCACAACCCCCTGCTCATCTCAGTCCTATCTCTGATTCTCCTCCTCGCTCTTCTTCGGCCTTGGAGGTGTTGGGCCCATCTCATGAAGAGATTCTCCGGAGCTTGGAGGCAGAGGTACAGCAGCAGAAAGTCCATAACTCCGTGGCATGGAACTACACTAGAAAGAATCTTAATTTGTATATCTGTGTTTGATAGACACTACTCATAAAATTAGTATAATTCATTACTAGCGTCCGGGAATGCAACATAAATTGGCGAGTACTGTCTGCGCGCTACATCCCTTCATCTTTTCAAGACCATTCCTAAGCGCCATGTGTCTCTTTGCAACGTGATCTGGGAAAGCAACACGGTACGTGGCATGGTCTATATGATAGGCGTCCTTAGTGCTCCCCGCCATATAGTAAGTCCTAAGGTGCTATACATATGATTTCGATAATTCAAAAGGCTACCTTGGGGGCAAGATGTGTCAATCCTTCGCCCTGCGAGTGCTGAAATGAGGCACAAGCAGACTTTCCAACAAGCAAGTCAAGTCAACTTGAAGCCTCATTTGACTTGACTTGTGAGCTCAGCTGCCTGTTTGACTTGACTTACCTTGTTTAACTAAGTGAAGTCAAGTCAAGTTGTCAAGTCGCTTGCTTGTCGGGAAGGCTGGACACAATATCTGTCGGAGATGATTTCTCCTCCTGGAGGCCCACATCAAGGTACAGTGCCGCAGGTCATGTGTCTGCTCACCAGTGAGCAGAAGAGAGCCTGGCTTCATTGGGAGCGCATCGTTGAGCGCCCATCAGTGGGTGCTCAGTGCTGAGTCACAATAGGTCTCTGCGAAAGAGGGAGTACTATGCTCTATGTATATAGTGACCTCGCTTTGGATCTTTTACTTTTCACGCTTTGCAGAATGCCCACTCGGTATTGTGTTCGTCTGCATTTCAGTTGCCTCTAGTCAGTCCCCGAGAACGGACAAAGAGTCTGTTTCTTTAGTACTCCATACTGAATCCTCAGAGAAACTTGTTCCCACACATTTATCGTCAGCTAGCATGCTAAGCATGTAGCGATTTCGCGGTGTGGTCGGTACTAAGCGCGGCGCACAAAACATTATGTCCGACATAGCACGGAGAAGCGCCGGGCCGCGGACACACTTTGCGCGTATTACGCAAGTACGACCACATCACATCAATACAACACACACACACACACACACACACACACACACACACACACACAGAGAGAGAGAGAGAGAGAGAGAGAGAGAGAGCCTGACGTGGCTGCAGGGAGGTATAGATGTGCAGAGACTACATCGAGAATATGACCCGCCATGAGACGGGCACTAGCGTCCGCTGGCAAATGCATTTCCACCATGTATGAGTATGAAACCGTCGTTCATCATTTCAGAGCATAGCCATTCCTGTATCTCTGTAGAATGTTTGACATTTCTTGAAGGAGTTTGTCGCCCCTAGTGATCAAAGGTTAGTGCCTTAGATCTGCCTTCTAGAAGAGAGCACGTACTGCACATTGCTTTGAAAAGATTGATGATCTGACCGGGCAGCCGGTGCATACTGCGCGTTCGTCGGTAATGATAATTGTTCTGGGCGAGATCCACGCATGTATTGCGAGTTTCCTGGTAATGACAGTGGATCCGAGCGGCGATGTTGATTTTTGATGAGAGATTGAATGTCATTCAATTGCTTTCTCATGGCCTCCAGTAACGCAGTCATGGCGTCTTGCCGCTCCCGGAGGGTTTGGACCTCTTGAAAGTTAAGCTTCATTACATGATCCTGATTCTGTGCTCGTTCGTTCTCGTTGTTTATGAATTGTTTCAACAGGCGAATCACCCGGCTCTCGTAGCTCTCGTTCAAGTTTTGCGCATTCGAACTCTGCGGTTCGTCCCTCGTCATATCGCTCAATACTTGTCAGCTAACCCTCCAGTCTCAGCACGGACTACGTGCATCGAATGTAGTCTGCTTACTTTGTTTGATGCACCGTGAGGTTCCCCGGGGGCGCCATGGGTCCCGGTGAGAAGGGAGGATGCACCTCGTTCCCATCTATAGCCGAGAAATTGGTGCCGAACATGTCCACTGAGGCGCCTGGGTTGTAGTTGGAGTAAGACATCTTAACGTCTGAGACAGTAGGAACGGTGGCACGACGAAATTCGAGCCTGGTATTTGAGCCTCCGCTGATGTCGCATCTTCCGTTCCGCGGCGCTCTAAGATGCCATGCCCGACATGACAGGAATCGTTGAGGTACGATGTGGGGACTCAAGCAACTCGACGAACGATCCGATGGTGCGTGCGATTCGAGAAATGCGGTCGACATCGGCCATGAATAGGGGGTGACCATGGAGTGAGACGTCTGATTGTCATCAGAATCAGAAAACTACCGGGTAACAGTGGGCAATCTTGACACGGAAAGAGCGTACTACCGAGGGTTCATCATTGCACAGAGCAGCTGTGGCGATGATGAAAAAGACTTCAAGCAGCTAGCCGCATCGACAGCTGGACTTCATGTTCTGAAAGTCTCAGGGACCTTCGACATGTGCCTTCCCTCGTAAGCAGTGGGAGGATGTTTTGTTGCGCGGGAAGGAAAGTCATATGTTTGGCTGTGGCCTAAGCAAGACTTTTCTATGCTGAGCTGATGATGGGACGGCGTGTTTTGGTGCAATCAGGATCAGGAGTTATGGTCGACACAAAGCGGTTAATTTTCACTAGACGTAAGCGCGTAACGTCAGCATGCACGGCATATTCTTGGAGAACATAGAGGTGCAAAACAATTGTTGCGCCTGGTCATTAGTTGACCACAAGCACTTTTCGGTGATGATCAAGGCTTAGCAAAGTTCGGGTCATCAGCTTAACATGGATGGCAGAATTCCTTCACCCTCAGCGGGCCATGTACAGTACCCAGAAACATCAGTCGAGTCATGGGAAAGGTTTTGGAGACAAGCAATATTGCAGAACCATGTAGACTAGATTGCTCGAGGCCAGCACTGCTAGTCTCCAACGCAACCGAAGTTGCTAACGTGGAGAATTGCTAGAACAGGCGTCTATCGAGGACGCCTAACAGGACGCCGGCTTGCGAGGCTATAGCGCTGCAGTGACCGACCTGAATAATTCCCACCAGGAGAGACTACGAGTACTCGAATGCAGGTCGTTCCGTTTGTCGTTCAAAGGCTTGGCGCCCTGAGGTTAGACAGAAGCATAGCTTGCGCTTGCGGGATCGGGTAAGCACTCTACAAATACATGCATGCATGGACGATCATGTGAGCGCGAGTACCTGAGTCACGTACTGATGATAACCGGTTGTTTCGCATGGGAAGCACGCTGTCCACGCTATCGTATGTGGCTGCACTGAGAAGGAATGCGAAATGCAGCTTATTCGCGGACCAACAGCACATCACTCCCTCTCAAGCAGCACTCCAATCGTTGATCAGGGCATAGTTGGGCAAAATTGTACAACTGTAGTATAGCCTAATACATATCTAGGCATGTGCGCCGGGTGCGCTTGCTCTGCGCTGCCATCTTATGAGCGCACGCGCCTCTGCCCCACCTAAATGCACGCGCCGGTGCACCCGGCGCACTTGCCCATACGTATTAGGCTATACTACAGTTATACAATTTTGCCCAAGTACGGATCAGGGCCTCTGTGTCGATGACGATTGATAGCAGATCGTGGTCAAGGATTCTCGTGGAAACGGACCAAACGACAGTGTTTATGGCCAGCAGCCGCTGCGCAGTTGTGTTATACGAAACCTCTCACTAATCGCATTGAGTTTCCGCCGTAAACGGGCCGAAGTACCAGTAATGTCTACCAATTGGAGAGCGGCGTACCCCTTCATAATACGGTGCCCGTCACGACCGTCGTGAAGTCCTTGTCTTTGTCTGCATCTTTGCGGCACAGCAGCATCATGCGTGACCTGATGATAGATGTGGCGGATTCAGCGAAACGCCACCTGCGTACGTTCTAGATCTTGACTCCGCAACTCGAAATTGGAGCCTATCTGTACGCCTGTTGTTGTTGCTCATGCGCACGACTTCCATTCGCCCGTTATGAGGACATGATTTCAAAGATGCGAAATTAGCAGGAGACGAATGAAGAATAAGGATATTCTAGAAGCACTCAAGGACCGTATCCTCTTTCAAGTTTTTTTCAGGAACCTTTGCGCCATCACGGCTGGGGGGTAAGCACAGCCGCGTCCATGCGCCCAGATTGAGCACGTCGTCGATCCCGCTGTGACTCAGCCGTACCCGAGAACGGCGTTCACGACCCACAAATTCATTTCCGCACATCCACAAGAACAGAACACCGCTGCTAATTGGTCGTCATAGCCCTACGAGACGCGCAGCTTGTTCGCCAAGCTGATTAGCGGAAGCTCAGGTGTGCCTGATATAAGACATGATTGGTTTGGCGCTTGTTAGTTCAGGGGCCAGAAAAGCGCGCGTGAAGTTGTCATGATCCACACACGCTCAGCAGACACGCCAGGAAGACCCACGTAAACCTAAAACCAACGTGCTGCTCTGCCTAGCGTGCTACGCCGCATTACCGCATATGTGTCTATACTGATGAAGCATACGCTCTACATTAGTGGGCCTTCCATTGTCGGCTTCGCCTCTGCCTTCCCGATCTGCACATGATGATGCACAGTAACCTAGTAAAAAGAACTTCGCATAACAGATGATTCTCCAATGGGGTCGGAGGGACGAGGGATACCCCCAAGCGATACGCTAATCGCGCAACGAATTGACCGAGGTCTGGCAATTCCAGCTGAACAATTGAATGAGAAGTGACACAAGAGGCGTTCAGCAGACCAGCATTAACCACCGAGCAACGTTGATTGCGCCTTGACTACGCCGCAATCATAGGTGTGGATGTAGGGTAGGTCGGTATTTGGGTGGCACGGAAATGCTGCTCTAGCTCCTCGCAAAATGACGGCATCCTGCTGGAACGTCAGACTTCCGCAGAGGCACTCCCTGAAGCACATGCGATTCATGGCCGCCACTCGTCTCAATGGTCGACCCCCGCTCTGTGGCGGGGAGTTCTCGCTAAGATACACTTGATACACTTTGGTCCAACGAAGAACACGTTTGGCAGCTGCAATCCAAAGATTCTTCGTCGATATAAAGAGAATCAACACCTGTGTCAGCATCAGCGTCAGCATCAGCAACTTGACGGTACAATGTTGGCCGGCAGAGCAGGCGACAATGGCGGGAGTACGAATGAGAACAATCGCTCGCAATGAGCATCTCAAACATCGATGGCAGTGTCAATATCATCACGGTTACCAATGTCGGCTTGGAGAATCCCAGAGTGTACTGGTAGTCCGCAGTGCCACAAGCAGCGTTGGCAAATGCGCACTCACAGTGAGCAGACCGTCATCATCTTGTCTCTGGAAGCTCAGGTTAATAGAAATAATGCATGGCTTTTGATGAACGATCCACTTCTCTGTCAGACCATATCTATCCAGCTGTGTCGGTTGTTTCTACAGATACTACCCCCACAAAGCGCACTTGAGCAGCGTCTCTGGCCTGGTCGGGCTTTCAGAGACCATCGCGGTGCGCGGTTGATGGGCATCCTTGCAGCAGACTGGCGCCAATTGATAACTTTGGAAGACTAGCAGCATCACGTCCGAGCAACGAAAGTGCCTCGCCATGCTAAAACCGAGAAATTGCTCTCCAGGTGAGTGTCTGGCAAGGAACTCTGGAAATGAACCGCTTTAACGAAGAAAGCCAGATACCCCAGCCATGACGAATCGACGCGAGGACTACCGGCATTTGTTAGATAGCCTTCTCGCCGCTGGCGACGCTGGGGAGCCACTCCAAGCCCAACATCTTCCCCATCTTCACAAAGCAAAAGCGCAGGTTGCACTCCCCGCCGTGCTTGTCCCAGGTTGCTTTCATGTGGCTGAGATAAGCTTCAACGACCGGAAGATCCGTTACAAGGAAATCTTAAGCCAGGAAGAAGCTGGTAGTCGCAATAATCTTTCACTTCTGCCCGAAGCAAACGAGTACATCTCTACACACTGGAGAAGTAATCTTCTACGACTCGAGCCCTCCCTCGTTAGACAAACGCGTCACCCGTCGGGCAATTGCACATGGTCCGTCTTTGAGCAGGGGCGGAACATGGTTATGCGAACCGGGCATCCATCGGAGTTTATGGAGCTGGCCAGACAATGTGTTGTTATATACGATGACTAGACGCAGCAGGTTGTAAGAAGCGATGACCATGTACTTTCCTTCTCGACTAGGAGATCTCTCTCCTGTTGTGGCCAGTGTGGCCAATGGATGGAAGCTATTTGGATTGTCCATCCAATCCGCTTCGTTTTGGATTGGATTGGATTGGATGGAGGAATCCAATGAATCCAAATCGAAATTACTGCCGCCACACTGTGGTGGAGATTAGAGAACGAGGCATCAAAGTGCCAATGCGTAAGCCATATTTGCTAGCTAAGCGAAATGGCTGATTCCGAGCGAATTTCTTCGCATTATCGTGAAGATAATTCTGAGTACGGGGCGACAGATACTCCGTGCATAAGCCACTGGAATCATAGCTATTTGCTTCCTTATAAAACGAGCCCAAGGTGACGAAGTCTGAGTTGCAAGGCGTTGAAGGTGTCGCACCTTTTCAAAAAAAAAATAGCTCTGGATCTAACATGCCTCATTAAGTTATTGTTCTTGTTTTGCTCTCTGCAGCAGTTATCACTACTGTTATTACTGCGTCACATGACATCACTATTACCTCTTACGGTTGACGCTTTACGGTCATTTGAGGGGGAGAAGGTTGCTCTATCTGCTCCTTCAACATGCTCTGCACTGTCTGCACCACTCTCCGCGGTAGGGCCCTGAAATAATTCTCTTGCACTTATACTAACCTTTCTCTGAATAGGATGGCCGAGCTTTCGTCGCCAATGAGTCCCATTATACCGATTCGGACCACGATTGGTCGTGGGTGCAATGGAGGTTGCTTCCCGGACATTCAATCCCTTTGTCACGTTCAATGAAGAGGATTCGAGGATGGTTCTGGGCGTTTGGCGCACCGACAGAGGAGCAGGGGACGAAGAAAAGATTCTGGCTCTGTAAGGAATGTCATCTGGCTGGGAAAGGTGGCCATTACAACACCGACAATGGTACCTCTGCCGTGAATACACATTTACGAGATATCCATCATCTGGCCTGGGATAAAGACAACAAAGAAGTTATCGACGATACCTCAAAGAGGTGGCTCTGGACAATGAAAGGCAAGCCCGCTCCCTCTACGGCGGATGCTGCTAGCCTCGACGCGTCTATTCCTCGAGAACAGGAAATCATGAACTATTTAGCGCGAGAATTTGATACGAATCGATTCCAGAGGCTTCTCGTTCGTTGGATTGTCTATGACAATGTCTCCTTTCGTCAAGTTGATAGTGCAGCGTTCCGTGAGCTCATTAGATACCTCTCTTCCCGTGCGGAACCGGCAATGCCTTCCCATACCACGATTTCGGCCTGGGTAGCTCATGGTTTTGAGCTTCATAAAGCGACAGTGAAGAAGGAGTTGAAAGATGCTTCGAGTAAAGTCCACTTCGCATTTGATCTCTGGACCTCCGGAAACCTATTATCCCTCAACGGCATTGTCGCTCACTTTCTCAACAAGGACTTTAAGGCTCGATGCATCCTTCTCTCGACTCCAGAGCAACTGGGCTCACACGCAGGTATCAACATCGCCGATGGGGTCAGCAAGGTTATCGACGACTTTGAGGTCATGAACAAGATAGGATACTTTGTGCTTGACAACGCTTCGAACAACGATACGGCAATGGATGCTCTTGCAGAGACGTATGGTTTTGATGCAATTAAACGACGCCTTCGCTGCTCTGGCCATATTATCAATCTCATTGCTCGCCATCTTCTTTTCGGCGTGGACCCAGATTTATTCGAAATGGAGGATCAGATGCCAAATAACATCAAAGAGAGTTTGAGGCATTGGAGAAAAAACGGACCGGTCGGCAAACTTCACAACCTGGTTGTTTGGACGTATTCAAGCCCCCAACGACGAGCTAGATGGATCGCAGGTAAGTTTACTGCCCTTCCGGCAAATTCAGTTCTTAATGTACCGTAGCACAGCAGAAATACATCGAAGAATCCGATGGTGAGGCCGATAAAGCCGACCTCAAGACTTACGAGCTCTGCCGAGACAACAATACACGCTGGAATAGCGTCTATAATATGCTCCGTCGTGCGAATAAACTCCGCAATGCTCTCGATTATTGGCTTGAATCAGAAGAGAGACTGATCAAACGGAACAATGCCAAGGGTACAAAGTTGCCAGTTGAGGATGCAGCAATCTGCAAGGACATCTTCACAGATAGGTTAACGGAAAAGGACTGGGACATACTCTCCGAGTATGAAAGACTGCTCAGGCCATGTTATGAGGCGACGCTAGATCTACAGGGTCGACCAGGTGATGGTACATCCAGCGGGCTGACAAACGTCATTCAGGATATCGAGTATATTCTCGAAGAGCTGACTGCTGTTTATGCCTCATACGAATCTGCAGCAGAAGACATTATTCAAGGGGAATGGCATTTCAAGGCCCAAATCAAGCTTGCAATCGACAAAGCTCAACAGTATTACCAGAAGCTTGGAGACTCGCCTGTCTACCTTGCCGCCGTCGTTCTTGATCCTGCGAAGAACTGGGATTATCTCGAAGCGTTCTGGAACAAGCAGCCGAAGTGGATCAAAGACGGGCAGAGAGCAGTCAAAAGGCTCTGGCTTGACAGCTACAAGCAACAGCCCATTTCAGATGCCCTTTCGCCCCAAAAGAAGAACCCGCGCGATGGTGAGCCCACGGGCATTCAAGCGTATCGAATGAGAGGTATCAAAGCTGCGCAGACAGCTAACCGTGAGAAGAGAAGGGATGAATATGACCGCTATTGCACTCAAGGGCAGATCGAGTGTGACGAGCCAATCGCCTGGTGGACAACGACTGGCAAAGCCCAGTATCCGCAGCTTGCGCAGATGGCTATCGATATCCTCAGTATTCCGGCAATGAGCGACGAGCCAGAAAGAATATTTAGTAGATTGGGCATGATGATAACTGACCGCCGCAATCATCTACAGTGTAGTACAGCACAGGCAGCACAGTGTCTGTATTCATGGGACAAGGCCGGTATTATCGACATAAGGCAAAAGCCGGTTGAATGAGAAAAGGTGTCATATTTTGTAGCAAGATCTCTCCATCATACTTTAGATTAATCCATTCCAACCATTTTCTAACGAAATTATCCCCATGGGCGTTGTGGAGATTTCCATAATACACATTGATCACCCGCTCAGACCACTATGGCTGAGGCTGAATGGATTGAACTGGATTGGATTTGGATTGGACTGGATACCCCTGGATTTTGTGGCGTTGGATTGGATCGACGATCCGTTCCATCCATTGGCCACACTGGTTGTGGCCAGACTAGCCAAACACCTCCCAAGTCATCCTCAGACATCTTTTCTAAAGAAGCGAACTCTAGTTGTATGTAGGCAAATGATCTATCAGGGCATCTAGGCGCAACCGTAATCGTTGGTGGGTGGCGGAAAACCAAGACCCAAAACATCCATGGTCTTCTTGTGCTGCGCCATTTCTCCCAATGTGAGACTGTCTTCGTTGTCGCTTTTCTTATCCACTTCCAGCATCCTCAATCGCATCGTCAATCGCATCCTAATCGCATCCTAATCGCATCCTCAATCGCATCCCCAGTCATCTCGCCCATTCATGCGGCAATGCTTGATTTGCGCTGTGCAACGGCGTCCATCATGTTTAGCATCGTCCAAGGAACGGTGTGACGTGCCTCTAGTGGTTCCGCAACATTCATACACATTGTGGACTGCTAACTTAGAGGCAACGAGTATATGGCCGTACGCGAGCCTGGAGCCTTGTCTCGCTGCCACTTCACGATGGATGTAGCGTCGTGGTGAGCGGAACAAGATGGAGATCTATCCGCTCTAGTGTCGCGCACCACACCCTCAGACACTATAAGTTGGACCTAATGCTGTAGGGCCAGACCAGAGGCTGATATTAGCAGCTGTGTCAGTGCATCAGGTTATCTGATTTAGAGCTGATGTGGTAGTCGGTACCTGTAAAATTGATAAGCAATCATCATCAAGAGGTAAGTGAGACGTGTGCATCAGCGTCGTTGGATTGCGCCGTGCTGCTGGAGCGCATGGTAAGAATTACAAGCACCATAAATGTACGCAACAGTCGAATGCGAGTATATGAAGCGGCTATTATCCTTTCCTAAGCATCCCACTACTCCATCTCACCCCGTCATGACTCAACCGTCTCTCCTGTTCGTGGCTAGCTCTCTGCTGAGCTACAGCACGGCCTTATCGGAGAGCCCCTCCATCGCGGCGTCTGTACCTTCGACCTTTGAGCAGTATTGTTTTACTAGGTCTGGCGGTCCGTTTCCTGCCGACAGCATATGGCCGTCCGTTACGATGATCTACAGTGGTATCACACTGACTACCACCCCCATCACGGTCACCATGAGCGATGCCATCCCTACAATAGCACCTGTAGCCTCAATCAGCAGCCTCGATATCAGTGGATCTGAAAATCCGAATGCTGCACCCAGCGTGCCCACGAGCACATTTGTAGCGAGCTTCAGTGAGAGTTCGGCAAGCTTTGAGACTGCCTCGCTGAGCCTTGCTTCTGATCAGGACGCGTCGTTTCGCAGCTCTCTTGCTTCAGTTGTTTGGTCAAAGCACGACTACCACGACTTCAATTCTGGAATTTAGCAGCATTTCTGTGACCGCAAGCCCTGCGACGATCGTGGGTCCTGGCAACAGCCTTGCCACAGAACCTGGTATGACCGTCGGTCGAAATACGACTGACACGAGTCGTAATGGATGGGCAGCAAGCACTCAAGCCTTTTCCACAGCACTCACGGGTACTGGACTCGGTCGTAGCGCATCGGGGTCTTCCCTTGCTTGGACAGCTAATAGCAGGGGCTCTATAATGACTGCCATCAGTGATGCTTCATCATTCAACAGTGTCCCCACACAGACAGCCCGCGGTACATACTCTAGCTCGATAGAACAAGAAGAAGGATCAGCCTCTGCAGGCCTCTCTCTGCCGACGGGGCAGTCATCTGTCCCGATGTTCAGCAATGGGAATGCAACGATAGCCCTATCTCCGCCGGCTGTAGACGCCCTCCAATTGGCCCAATTTATGAAGAACTTGGGTGTTTCGGTGTTTAACGCAAGCAGATTATATGCTACGCGGTGGACTGAGAACCGAAATGATGCTTCCATGCTGGCAAAGTTGATTAGTGACATTTCTATGGTAAGTCATGCTACCTTCGTGCTATTCTACCCAGCATCCACTTACTTACGCGATTGAAACAGCAAGACCAAACGCAGTTGAACACTTTGCGCGACCTGCTTCATCGATCAGGTGGCCGAGATGTGCCCGCTTGTCGCTATCTCCTCCCTAGCAACGCTACCGAGTTAGTTTCGCTTATGGGCGCTTTGAAATCTGTCGAGCTAGGTGTCTTCATGTCTCTGTCAGAATCGCTGCCTCCCTCAGACACTTCAGCCAGCATTCTGCTGTCCAGCATCGCCAGTGTCGCTGCCAAACAGAATGCCCTCCTCCGTACTTACACAAACCGTAACGCTAGTATAGAATCATTCGACACCCCTTCATCAGACACGTGGGCATATAATGTTGCTCTCGAGTTCGTTCAGCCAGGATCGTGCACCCTCGAACTACCCCTTCCCATCTTGCCGATGCTCACCATGAACAACAAGACTGCTGGACATGCGAGTCCTGGCGCTAACGCCACATTCAGCTGGGATGCCGCTGGCAGATCTGCCGCTTCTCGGTCGGGCAAGCCGTTGTTCGTAGCATGGGTCAATCAGGTGGGTCTCCCAGTGTTTACCTCATTGACGACATTGGGAGATGGAATGGGGACAACACGTGTACCGCTGGGGCTTTCTGGAACGGCATTTGCGGTACTTACAGCACAGCCAGGACTCACAACTATCGATGAATTGACAGACGCTACACTCGCTGGCCCAGTCGTTGTCAGTCTTCAATTGTGATGCGTGCTCTAAGCTGCGTCTGTTACTGGCATTAGCATACGATCCGATGGCGGCGGCATATCTTTTTCTAGCAATAGGTGCACGCGCCGAATGTCTACAGCATACTTCATCCCTACGTACTTCGCAACCGATGGTGCTGCTAGATCCGGGGTGCTCTCAATAGCGACGGTGCAAGTATTTCGGAACCCTGCTTGGGATGGACAACCTTGTGTAGTAATCAGACTTGTGAAGGAACCAGTGAACGAACAACTCTGGTTCAGAGGATGCTTCCACGTGTCACGCAGTCTAGATTGGACGACTTTACTCAACACTAAATCGATGATGTGTGTTGAATAAAGCTTGGCTGCTGAAAAGGTTTCGTAGACAAATCGGAATGGTGCTATTCATGTTGGTTAGTGTCAGATAAAATGCGTTATCTGGCGCGATGGATTATAGTTGAACGCGATAATCGAGTGGGTGGTCAAAAAATGATTATTGTTGTGTCTGTCTTTTTGTTCCTTGCTATTTTGTCCTTTTTATCTAGTGTGTGTGTGCCAAGTGGTTACACCCGAGCTCTGTACTACAAAGCAGTATCGCGTACCCTCGCTGCTGTGCTGTAGATCTAACAGCATACTCTTTCCGGGCACGCACCTTGTATCTGACAGTTAGCAAGGAAAATGGACTCTCTCTGCAGGTTGAAGTGTGGCCGAAAGTGACAATAATTATGACACATTGTAATAAACATGGTCTGTAAGCTTCCAAGCTTGTCGGATGTACTGGAGTGAAGGTGTCAGATTAGAGGCATAAAAGTTGAAGTACAAGAATACTGCATCGTCGACAGTATCACCTATGTATCACCGATGTATCAGGTCTGTGTTTAAAGAAGAGAGAGAACAGAACCAACGAAAAACACAATCAATACAATGATGATCAACACATAATCCATTATGGCAATCATCAATTTCTGCTAAGCGCATTTCAGCATTTTATCTGACAGAAGGACGTACCCACTGTAGCAGGCATGGACTAATTATACACAAGGGAGCGAGCGAATGGCATAAACGGCGGAATTGCTGGAGCCAGTGTCACATGCGAGGCTCGAAACAAGGTATTCGTCAGGTCGTCACCACGCTTCTTTATGCTTGATAAGAATCTGTGTAAGCATCTATGCTTGAGCCTTGATTATCAGTTTGTGGGGATTCGTGTCCTATTTGGCCTTGGGAACACAGGTATTGGTGCCCTGCAAAGATGCTACGAAATTATACTTGTTAGCATGTGGTGTTGATGAGCGCCAGTAAATGCGAGATGCTGCCGAGTAATACCTAGCCACGATCGTGTGGTAGCGGGAAAATCAGCACAAGCAGGCGGTACAACATTGCTGCGCAGACGCGTTACAATACACTCTACCGGTCAAGGTAAAGCTGTACCCTCACTCGTTCCAGAAAAGTGTGCGTCAGTCAGGGATGGGCAAAGTTGAAAGGTGGAGAAGTACTCTTTGATGAGAACCTATGGGTGCACAACTTATCTCAAGTGATGAATCAATAAGTACAAGAACGCCATCATGCTACAAACGTGGCAAGCCGAGCAGTGACTGCAGGCTTGATTACTGCACAACTGTGCCTGCATCATTCTGACGCCTCTTGCTCAGAAATCTCCCATGTGCTGACGTTGCCGTTTGAGCCAGTCTTGCATCGACGTGACCAATCAAGTGGAGACCAAAGTAGAGCTAGCATAGAGGATGTACAAAGTCAGCAGAGCCGTCCCCGATAGCCTAAGATGCATGTTAGTCGTGAGAGTTGAGCAGAATGTTTCGTCCTTACCAGTCATCACCAGCTGTTTGGATGGTGTAGATGGGTAAGAGGACAGCTATACCGAGTATCGCAATCTGGAAATTGTTCAAGAACATGATGTCTACTCCCGAGTTAGTGACCCAGCCAAAAAGAATGGAAGCAGGTACCACGAAACAAAGCAACCGGAAGGTCGTTGTCATCGCTCCACAAACTACTTGACCAGAATCCAGGCCGGATGAGCACCAACGGCCGTGCAGGTACATAGCGCTGAGCCCAGCTGAGGTTATGAAGGAGGGAGCGACAAGGTAACCAACATGCAGTGGAGATTTCCAACTCGTCACATCGGTGGGCGAAATTGCATTGACTAGGTAGAAGCATGAGCCGAGACTCGCTCCACATGAGAGCAGCAATATGACTGTTGTGAGAGCACTGTCCCAGAGCTTGCGATTGTTGCCCACGGAGTCGGACGCATTTGGTAAAAGTAAGCGTTCACAAAGCCATTCTTCCCTTTGGACCTGAATTCGATGAGCCATGGCGGATGTGATGCGCCTGCTCATTCCACGATTGAGGGGTTTGGTACCGTCTTTGATATCCTGAGGGTAGACCATCCTTAGCAGTCCACGTGCCTGGAGCGGATAGCTGATGTGTATTTGGCAGAGGAAGACGAGGTGGCACACGAACAGCAGCGACAACAGTACGGCGGTAATGTGACCGTTGCGTGAACCAATGTCAACATCTCCTGCATCTATAGTAAGTGTGCTGTGCGGCGCGTAAGATTGAAGATTCCTACCTCCCAAGCCAGTGCCGAAGACTGAAAGGCCCAGTGACAAAGCAACGCAAAAAGGTATCACGCGGCAATGCATTGATGCCAACAGCAATGGATAGCTTGTTTCACGGATGTGATGGCCTCCATGGATGAAGCAGATGCCGAGTAAGAGCAGATGATTGATGGCAACTGTGCCTATCACGAAGGCTTGCACAATATTGGCCTGGCCCTTCCAGACTGCGATAACGGCGAGGGAAGCTTCCGTCCAGTTGCTATAGGCATGAACAAAACGTTGGCCAAGATTGGGAGGTGTCGGCTTACCTGAGAAGTGCCTCAAAAAGTATCGCGCAATTTGAGCGTTTGCGGTGTAGAAGGATTACGACGAGCTCTAGTACAACGAGCTTCTGTACCGTTGTTGTGGTTAGAACGGCCAGCAGAGCGAAACAAAATCGAGTTGTGGAACTCGCGGATGAGACAGAGAGCACGAATGAGACGACAAAGACTACGGTAGCTGTGAAGCAAAGGAACCAGAACGATGCTCGCGCTGGTAAGTGTTCTGCTGGCCTATGCCACACGCGTCGCAAAAGCGTACGTAATTTCCGCATCGGTATGTGACAGCCGAACATGACTTGAAGATCGCCTTTTCGGACGCCTTATATTGAAGTTTGCGCAGAGAGGGACTTCTACTTCGCTATGAGTTAGCATTTGCTGTAAGGAAAGTACCGCAATCGCTTTCGGCATAAGCAATAGCGAACGATGCGAAAGATGGCGCTGATGTTTTAGCTTGATGGTCATGCAACATCACCTTCATTGGAGAGACCAGTAAGCACCAAGATAGATCTATATCTATTCATCTTGTCAGGCTATTCGTCTACAATCGTTCGTGTGTAAGCATATTCCGCTGAACCGTGGTAACCTCGCGTGGCAGAGCATACTTACAACTTTCCACCTATACGAAAAGAGGTGATGAAAGGCCGCGGTTAGGTTTTCCAGGACAAATGATGCGAGGGCATGGGAGACCCTCGTCGTGGACTGAACATGTCAGATTGGTCTTGCGTCATTGAAAAAGGTATCGTGGGTTCAGAATCATGCAGTCACTAGGGATGGGCCTTGTCACCGGCAACGTGTCTTTGTAGTCAGATACATAGAAGGATCTTAGACAGTTCAATGTTCGGTCTGTATTGTGATCTCAGCTGGAGCGCCTTCTTTTCCAACTACGCACATCTAGGTCATCGATGGCTTCATGGTGTTTCCTTTTTCTGCGAACACTGTGCGCTACGTTTTCGGTTACATGGCCATGCTGAGACTTATCGCACTCGAATGTGGTAGCTTTATGTACTGTTTCACGCAACTGTAGGTCGAACTGCGCTTCCTGCTTGTTATCAGACCATAGATGGAAGATCAAGTCTTCCAACTCCGTCGTCTTCTCCATGACGTACACCTGCTGCTGTACCAACTCCTGCTGTGTTTCTCGGAGTACGTCGCTAGCTGCGGTATATTTGCCCTCGAGCCAGCGGCACTGTGCCTCCAGGAATCGAATGCGCTTGGACTGCTTGTCGCTTTTGGTCTGCTCAACATTGCGGGTGCTATTCAGGTGTTGATATGACTCTGTTACCGTCGTGTCGTCATGACGCGTAGAACCCACCAAGTTGCTCTGTGGACTGGTGCTATCCATTTTATGTCGTGCAGGGGATCCTGGCTCTCTAGACGAGCAGCTGATGCTTCGGTTGCTTGAGTGCCGAGGCGTGGCCGATACAAAAATAAGATACATTTGGCGACAATTGATCGCTTTTAGCACTGAGGTAGTTCAAGACAGGAACGTTCGATGATGGCTGCAGCTCTACGGCGCATAGGGGTGAGTCAACCGAGAGGATCACCTCCGCGGATCAGCCATTTCCAGTTCTTGCGCACCTAAGCTATGACTTAGGCGGGAAGCCACAGCACAATCAACAAGAAGCTGTTAGCACCGCCAGTAAACTATATGCCTTAAAAATCCTCTTGTGTATGCTTCTTCAACTCTCTTTTTTATTTCGTGACTTCTGTTGATCTTTTCCACCTTTAGACGGGAGGCACCGTGGGCAGATCGCAGAGTACGAAGATATGGGGTCCATTAACTTGCAGTATATGCAGCTTGTTCGGCTTCTGGGCCTTTTGTGCGACGAATGATCCCAGATTGATGCGGTTTTTAGGGCAGCGAAGCAATGTGCTTACATAAGAGTATGAAGAAATGACACTGTTTTCCATATGCAGAGGTAATAGCTTTTCATGAGCAACGGGGATTCGTCCTCCGTCATGGCTGATTATCAGCAACAGAGCTCGATATGACGAAAATTGCTGGCCTTGGGGATCGCGTTGGTCGATTCCGCCTTGGGCAGAGTCATTCAATGTGGGCACGAGTACCGTAACCAATAACGTAGTGCTTATGGCACCCGTGAGCTTTTACTATGCATCACTCTACTAAGGACTGGAAATAAGAGAGACTGGAGCACACTATATGAACGGCGCTTCCCCTTGGCTCGGTGATGCGTCTTACCTTACATTGACAAGCATTACACCAATTGCCGTGTTTTCAGATAAAGAAAGCAAGATTTCTAATTCGAGCAAGCGCCATCGAACGCTATGAAACCCAAATACATCATTGTTACTTTATTGTTTACCTTCTCCAACGCTCAGATTAGCCCCCGCCTGGCCGATGTGTCGGATATATTCGAAATTCCTTCGGAAGTCCAAAGCCTTATCAAATCGGCAGAGTCGCGGGCGAGCTCTGCCGTCAGCGAGATCAGGTCTGTTTTCAGTAATGCAGCTACCGCACTTCCTTCAGAATTGTTATCGAAAGCCGGAGAGATCCTGCCTGCTGAGACATCAAAAGTGTCAGCTAGTGATGCTACTCCGACCATGGAAGCTCACCTAGGCCTGGTCAACGGTGTGATCGGAGCAGCTATTGGATGGTACATGGTAAATTAGCTTATTCAAAGGCGTGTGGAGACAATCAGCAGCGGAAGGTCCAGTCATGGCCTTGTCGCGATGGTTCTTAGTTGTGCTGTACTACATGTATGCACAGATGGATGATCCATTCCTTCCTTTTCTCAAAACATGGTCATGCTCACAATTCCCTTGACCCTTCAGTCTCCGGCTAGGCCACGCTACATAGTCCAATCAGAATATCGATGGTCCCTGTCGCACTCTAATACGCTCAAAACAGTTTTTTCTATGCTCTCACATGCTCTGGCGCCTTTCTTTGCGAGTTCTTCATTTGCATTACAACTCCATTGTCGTAGTCTTCACTTCTGATGCGAATCTAATCAAATTACTGCATTCACGAAGGCGATAGCATTGACGTCCGTCATCATTGAAATGCGACTGTAAAATAGCCATCTTTAGGCGCTGGGCAGCAGATCACGTGCCTGTATCCTGCACGTCTAACCACTGTTTGAGGCAGTACCGCGTCGTTTTTGGAAAATTGAGCTCATGCTCATCAGCTCCCTGTTGGTATTTCTCGCCAATTTCGATTCATACAGTATTCAAATAAGCATATCATCCGTCAGTTCCAGCTATGTGAACAAGATGTGCATTGTAATGACCTAGGACGACAAGTCCATGCAGTACTGTATACGTCGCAGCGATCAGGATCACAGAGGGGTTGACTGAAGCAACACAGACATACGAATCAGCTGTGCACCAGTAGTTGAAAATGATTCTCAATCATCGCGCCATCTCTCTCTCCCAGAAAACCTTGAATTAATCTTGCTGACGATGATGGCTTCAATGACAATGACTTGATAACCCAATCATCTGACATTGGCCAAATAGGAAATCCACCTAGGATTTACACTGTCTCTGATGTAAGCCATAGATTAGACGTGCTTAGAGGGATACAGACCACATCGCACCCCTCTATCATATCATGATCATGGTCATACGATATGCATCAGCAATGACAAGCGCATCGTAAGGCAGACTGAGTGCTATGATTGTGGCAGCTTATGGTGGCTAATCAGAGTAAGCATTTCCCTAAAGTGAACGACTATGGCGCTTGAACGTTGCTCACGGTAACAATGCCGATGATATGTCATCGCAACGCCCTGCACAACCTCTGAACTCTTATAAATAGAACAGAGCCATACGAATGAACAGACAGAGCCATCCTCCACAAGAAGAATCTTCATAGAACAGGCATAATCCTCGAGACCAGAAGACATAATGCCAAAGGACACCACCAAGCAACGTCGGCCAAAGGACAACATGTTAAGCCGTGGGGACAAAAGCCACAGATCTCGGCCCAATGATGTTGTTCCGAGCACCGAAGATTCGTCTTGCCTCCAAATGATAGCATCGTGGAGTAAGTGGAGATTGGTAGAATGTGAGGGCACTTTCGACGTGCTGGAATCAGAGAAATGCGAGGAGCGAGGCAAGATGGATCAAGATGACCTCCCCAACTTCAGTCCTAAGAAGCACAAGGATCTTCTACAATCTGCCGGTTACGAAAAGGTAACAGACCACCGGGTTATAACCTTTGGCGAGAAATACACCCTTTTCGTCTTCCGTCTAAAAGGTCATGAGAATGTTATGTGGTTGACCAAATCTGTATTTGGTGAGGCGCTTGGGAAAAATAAAAAGGATTATATCGAGAGATTCGGAAATGATGCAGCATCGCATCGTCGTTCGGGATCAAAGGCTTCCAAGCTAGATGACAATGACGCTAGTGAAAACCAGGATGATAGCAACGATACCATCAAGGACGAGAATGATGCCGGGAATGATACCGAAGGTGTCGCTGTGACAGATGCCGACAACGGCGACGAGAGCGAATATGAGAGTGAGAGTGAGAATGAGGCACGGAACGATATCGAGAGCGAAGACAACAGCGACGACGACGAGGATACGCTTGACCGTAGCACGCCAAGTCCTAAAGGCCGATCGCCAAGTCCCAGACGTAGTACTAGCACGCCCGTTACCAGCCCAAAAGCGACCCAGTCTACTGGAGGGAAGATCATTTACGCACGCAATGATGGAAAGACATTACGTGGTCTCATTAAAAAGAATGGGTTGTATGATATTGACGGATTGAAAACTGCTCCGGCGAATAGCATGCATCATGAAAAGGTCCCAGGGTTTGCTCCAACAGTAGACAAACAATTTATCGCTGGCCTCACAATCTACAAAAGGTTGGATCGTGCAAAATATAAATTGCGAGGCTGTGCAGGTTTCAAGCGCGGCCCCAAAACGGTCTGGAAAGTGGTTATTCTTGAGCTTACGGACGAGCAACTGAAAGAAGATCTTCAGGATGCTAGGACAAAAGCAAATTGTAAATACACCGGCCCGCTTCTATGCAGCTGGAGTCAATTCGTCACGGCCGTCCGCAAGGACAAGAAGGACATCAAGAAAGCGGACGAGTTCTTCGACGATACAAACCTTGGAAGGGCCTTGAAGGAAAACGGGAATTGATCCCAGAACTGTGAGACACCAAACGTATGGCCCGGAAGACGCCAGAATGATTTCCGATGGGTTTAGACAGCTGTTCGATAAGCTGGCTGATCAGGGCGCGAAACTGTCTAAGCAAGATAAAAAAATCGAGGCAATAACCTTTATGTTGAAGAAATCAAAGCTCTAGACCAAGTCTACACTTCCAAGCCATGGACGCGGCTTACAGCTACTCCTTTTTCTCATGCCGGTTGAAAGCTTTTTAGACTTTTCAATGTTCGTTTGCTTTTGTCGCCATTTGCTCACAATATAATAATCACATCAGATAGTTTATTGCACCAATACTGTTTTATCGCTTTTCAATAATATCCTTTCAGCTCTGCGTGTATGATGTGGTGAGACAGTCTGGCACAGTCAGTGCCAGAGTGCATGATCTAACGAGCTGGAGCTGTCCACGCTCTGTCATAGTTGCAGTAATTGCTTATAGGTGGAAATTTTCTTGAGCGAAGAAGAGACTACAGCAGACTAGCAGTGCTCGCCGTGTTCAAGCCAACAGCCACCCAGCTGATGCGCCGTACGAATCACTTCAAAGTATTGCGTTATAATCCCTGATATGCCAGGAAGGTACCTGATTTCATGAGGCTACGCAAGATTGCTCTAAGCGGATGGAACAAGTCCATCTGTCATCGTCGCCCTACCAACTTATGGCCATACTGGCTGTCAGAGCCATAAGTTACGGCATGCTAGTAAAACCTACACTTCGCACAGTGGTTCCACAAAAGCCTCGCTATCCAGGCGGTGAGACTGTTAGTGCCACGAAAGCCTGTGATGCCAACAGCCAGCAATGGGCTTCGTTTCAAGTCTTGTCTTGGAAATACAGTTGGTTGCACTTCCGGCTTCCGGTTCTTGCCAGCAACAAATCATATATCTTACACCAGTCCAGTCTCGCCTAAAAGAAGCTTTTCATAAATAATCACCGTTTTTGTCAGCAATCACGAGTGTAAGTTAGTCGTAAGCATCTCCGGACGAATCAAAGGAGCAGCACTTACAGAAGCTAGGCCGAGGCGCAGTCAACGCCTCCGCATACCACACATTACCTTACAGTATCTTGTATCTTATGGAATTACAGCCAAAGTAACAGGCTTTTGATAACTTCAGCCTTCCCTTTCGAAATCTCAAACAATGTGTACGGAGGCCGCATGTTGGAGGAAGCCTAGTTCAAATCAAGGCGGTCATTCTAATGCAAGGTACAGTCTCAGATCAGCAAATTTTGTGGAAATCATGGATTCGGTGCTCTAGTGTATTCTCGTCTGCAAGCGCTTAATGGCTTACTATCCTCCCATTCATAAGCATTGACTACCCTAGTACGACAAGGGCTAGAAGCATGTGATAAAGGGGACAATTTTGCAAAAATCTGCACTGATTGTATCGTCGTAGAAGGATGACAAGACATCACGCATTGCTGTGGCTGATGATGGTGCTGATGCTGTCGGATTGGAGCGGCAGCGATGCAAATGTACCCGGTTGGCAGAAAGAGTCAGCACGTCTTTGTGTCCAAGGGAAGCTTCCGCTACACGCCACAACTGCCCTAGGAGGTTAATCTAAGATGAAAATAGTGCTAAGTACTGTACATAGTAGGCTTTTACCGCAGGAAGTGCGCATATCAACACATATCAGAATGCGCTAGAAGTACTTGGCCAACGAGAGACTTCTCAGGGCCTTTTCTGCTGTTTAGGAAGAAGTCGCAGGATATTTGTATGAGTAACCTTCAAATGATAAATACATAGTGTCTTCCAATAGACTCTCCCTTCTAAACTTTTGTGTTTGACGATTAAGCAAAGGCAACCAAGCGGACTAGTGGCGTCAAGGAATACTCGTTGGTGTACCCACCACTGCAAGAGTCCCTATTGTAGACTTGGTCTCCATTGGAGAAATTAGCTCTTAAACAGTACTTCATTGCGTGTTGCTTTTCGCTATGCGCGTGAGAGCCTCAAGGGCTTGAATACGAGTCGTCTTACGATAATCTCGACGTAAGGACAGGTATATGTTTCTCGGGAGTTGGCATAGTACCTGACAACTCGTGCAGCTCTACAACAAACTTGAGACGTGACTTCTTTGGACTCTCCGACCTTGTCTCTGACCAACGAATAACAAGCCCACATCGACTTCGTGTCGAACCTAGTAAACAAAGTGGCGATCAAAGCAGCGTTTGACTGGCAACGGAACGAATCCTTCCTTACACGCATATGGCTACGTTACTCGGTGCCACCCTTCTCGGTAGAATTCCCACCCAAAGTGGTGCCAAATATGCGAACGGCATGGAGATAGATCTCCAGTTCTCTACGACGCTGATCGATATCCTCGGGAATATGACGAGCCGCCTTCTTCAACGAAGTGCTGTCAAGAGTCCTACAAGTACCCAAAAGACGCACAAAGTCTTCGATCCAGACGATCCTGCTTGATTCGATCCTCTCATGGACGTACTTTAACATGGCTACCAAGGACTGAAGTTCTCCAGAATTTGTCGGTTCGTGGCCGTGGATGCATGTGCAATATTCGATGCCAGCTTCTCGTGTTAGCAAAATCCATCGGGTTTCTGGCGACCTTACCAATCTGGAAGAAATGCATATTGTCACGACAAACGAGAAGTATGTCGCTGACATTGAAGCTATTTCTCTGCAAACCGACGTTGTGTAGGCTGGAAAGGCCAGCAAGAATCTAGCCTTGTCAGCGTGTGTATGTCACCTGTTGAGGCGTGCTTACGTCTGCGACTAGAATCCGGCTGTGTTCCGGATCGAACGGCCAACTAGCTCGCACCACCAGAATATCCTCTAGGCTTGCCGCATCGGTGAAGCTTGGAATGATGGCTGCATTTGCATACACCTCGAAAGTAAAAAGGGTGTTTACAGGACCTAGGTCAGCAAGTTTTTCTGCGATGTTGGTCGAGACAGCTTTTTTGAGGACGAACGTGTTCAGACGAGGGTTTTTGCGTCTCGGTAAGATGGAATAGGTGACGCTACCAATTGTCCGATATAGTCCTGGAGTATAGTCTCCGTCCTCAAGTCTGCCAGAAATCATGTCCCTTCTAACATTCCGCAGAAGTTGCAGTGGTTTAAGAATCCCACTCATGTTTACTGTCGAGCAAGTGAGATGATTCGGTCGATATGATGAAGCAAACCGTCGGAAGAAGGCAGAATTAGTAGTGAAGGCTGGCAGCGCATACACGAATGCTGAAATTGCTGATAAGGTTGACCAAGACGCTTACTGGTCAGCCTCTGAGCACCATCCCGTGAAATATAGGTCCCACGAGGGTAATACTTCAAAAATTCTTTGAGGAAAACGATCACGACAATGAGCCATGGAAGATACTGGATTTGGTACTGACCACGAACGGTATCTTGGCTCAGGCATAGTACAGCTATCCCAGATAGCACGATACCCCCACCCTGATCCCTTTCACCATCTCTCTCCCGAGTGTAGGGACGCCCAAAAAAACTGGACCAGCAATACAGACACGAGGTTTGCAAGCCATGGCTCAAGGAAAAACATCTCCAAGCCGAAATCTCTAGGTCCGCATGGGAAAGCAGAACGGAGACGGGTTGGAGAAGGTTGGAAACGAACGAATTTCCTTGCGTAAGATTCCGGAAAGAAGCGACAATATGTATCACAAGAGGAATAGCTCTGCTGGAAATTGCATGGTCATCCACAGCCTGGGGACTAGCCCAAACCTTCGGTTCACTTGAACCGCAAGAGCGATGGTGGGTGTTGACTTCTTCCGTGATGGTAAGACGACCTCCCGAGCGATGACCGGTTCAAGGGATGTAAGGAAACGACTTCCAGCCGCTTTAGCACTATATTTGATCTATTCTTCACTAACGTGCGCTTATTCAGACGGCTCTCACAGCAATCAGGCAGCATTAAACAGTCAGCATAGAGCAGTCTGCGGACATACTTGGCGCAGCGACACAGCACACAGGGACAATACAGCTGCAGTACATGCACCCGCTCACGCCTGATCTGAATCAAGCTGCACATCTGGTCCGCTCCACAAAAGGAGTGCCTGAGGCTTTCCATCCACTGGGTCAGCTCCCCGCCATATGGACGACCAAGTCCTTCAACTATCTCAACGACATCCGCAAGTCGTGGTGTACTGAAGTAAGTGGAAGCCGACGCGTAGTTTCTGATCTAGCTTGTATCCAACATATTGCAGGAGGCCATCAACTACATCCAGGGTATCGCATCCAATGGCAAGAAATATCGCTACATTGGCACCCCACAGTGGTACGATCGATTGATCCTGATTCAATCCGTATGCTGCAGTCTCGAGCACCACAGCTATCGAAGGCTGACCACGACTACATTGTCCACACCTTTGAGCGCGGACAAATCCTTCCCCAGTTAACAGATAAAACGCTCCGCGAGGCAGTGAAGACGGCGGTCTGCCGGCAAGGTCCCATCTTGACCTTGACAACTTTTGCAGAAGATGTACGGCTACTGTTGTCGAGAGTTCATAGAGCCCTGACACCCATACTCGGCGGCATGAGGAGGGCGAGACACGATACGTTACGAAAGCGAGTCAAAAGAGTCTTGGAAAGGGAATTCGACATGCTTTCACAATCTGGAAGGATATCCATAGCTTCCACATTCCAGAAGGACGTGCTCGTCGACCGTTGTTACCAACACGTCTTCCTCCACACCATTCGGGCAGCACTTCCTGAAGGATCGGTCAGCATAACACAACTCAGGAACCTAGTTAAACAGGAGATTCATCGCTTCTGTGTCGGCGACATAACTCCGAGTCTATGCAACCCAGACGGCGATGAAAACGATATCGCAATAGACACACCAGCAAACACATCGTCAAGGTATCCGGATTCGGAAGACGTCGACGTAATGAGACGACATGGCGTCTCACTGTTCAAAAGCGCAACAGCTACGAGCCTTCTATATTATGATCAGATTCACACACGAGATCCTCCTGAGGTTCTATTGTCACAGCCATCCATGGCGAAGCACATTGTTCGCATCTTTCTGTTTGGCATCACATCCGGTTCGAGGCAGACCCATTACCTCCCAACTCGCCAACAGTGTCCTTGGACCCCTTCCACGCTATGCTAGAAAAACTTTCCCTTCCGCGATAGAGGCCCGCAAGCCTTTGCACAGCTGACGATCGAGACTCTATCTCGGGTTTGTCTTCGCATGCAGCAAGCGAGTCAGAGCTAGACGCAGCGAGCGTTCTTTGGCGTCGCCCCCACATCCAGACAGTTTCCGTGCGCTCACAGGCTGGCTCCATTGTTGGCAGAAGACGTCAGCTGTAGATACCACGCATTCAACAGAATGCATGAGGAAGAGGCTCCCACCTACTTTCACAATGAATGCCACACAAGATCGGGACTTTAGTTTCCCTTCTACTCCTCAAAGCGACGCCGAAGCCGTAATATGTCCTCCTATAAGTCCACATCAAGTGTTCCATCAGTAGGAGTCTGGTCACCAGAATGGAGTCCAAAAGGTGTCGCGAGAAGACTTTTGCATTGAATCACCATTTTCGAGCACTCATCAACAGAGAATCAGCAGCGTGAATCACTGGCGTGGCAGCTTGGAGGTAGGATACTCTACAGTGGAAAAGTCTTCTCCCAAAACGATAATCACGAATAGCCCTAGCATATTACAGTCCTAATAGACGCCCACTGACCCCTCAAGTAATGAACTCGGGAATTATATGCAGGTCTGATCCCATAGAGGCATATACAGAGCTGCTGTATCATAGCAATCCATTTTCAAGCGATGGAGATACCACTATGAATGAGACGCAAGTAGACCCAGGCTTGTCCTTTACGAGAGGACAACCAAAAGTACATCGACGTCTCAGATAGACTTACCATATCACAGTCAACAGGTAGGTTAGCTGTAGAGTCACTTCCAGTAGGAGCCGTCGTACCACGAGCACCCAGAGAATCTACGGTCATCATTCAAATAGAGGCCGACAAACCTGTCAAAACGGGACCCCGCTCCGTCTTGTATAAATCGAGTCTGAAGCCCGGTATGTTCTATCGTGCCCCAGTCGATGCACGCTCGACCGAACGGTTCGTGCAAAGCCAGAAAGAATCGATTCACTATCAACATTCGGGTACAAACTTAAGGATAACGATACAATGAGATACGCTGCAACCTATGAGCAACTTATACCAAGCGATAGAAAGATATGGGCTGGAGACTGTTTTTGTCATTTCTGAGAGACTTGGGAGCACAGAACATCCGACTGCTGCTGTCTACACCGAGCTCTTCATTGACACGCCCTAGATTACGTTAAGAGGATCGCATATACAGTATCAATCCATACAATATATACTTCTTGGGCCATATGAGCGGCGTAGGTTTCATTGCTCTAGTCTTCGTTCGTGCTCCTGCGTGGCCTGAGCTTTGATGACACACAAAGTCCTCACCCGGAGCCATGCTGTTCAACGTCCTGCCATATTCGTGCTGACTACTACCTCATGGTGTCAGAAGGGTTACATTCTTTGTGGTGGGTTTGTTTATATATGGTATTATGTTTTAGACGGCACAATAAGACAACATGTTCCTAATTTTATGGCAAGGGTACGCTGATACTCGAACAAACTCCTCACACAAGCATGTGGACCAAAGAAAGTAGACTTTTGGCGGCCCCCCGCTGTGGCCATAGGTTGGTCCGCAGATACCGAGACCCAGGTGTTTAAGCCATTTGGACGTACCGCACGAAATCTTTCAAAACAGAAAGCCCCGCCTTGACGGCTCCGAGGTTTTCAGTGAAGCTGCTGAGCATACGGCATCTTCAATGACTGGGTCATAGCCAATGCCAACGCTAAGCACATACAGGCAGACCACGTGAGGGCGAGAGAACTGGCCACCGATCTTCACGGAAAGAACAGCTTGCGGCAGGTTCTTGGCGAGCACCATATACACTGCATACGCAACTACCGTAGTAGTGGTGGATGCAAAGCCACCGCGCCACACGCAATCCATGTGCACGCTTTGGCCCGGTGTCTGGATTTCTCGCTATCGCGCCGCATCCAGTGCAGCCAGAAAGCTAGACTGACCACAGTGGAAGTGATACTCAGCGCATAGCAAATGGCCATGGCGATGCGCAAGCCAGTGGCGATATCAAACCTTGACGACCCATGCGAGAAACATTGTGTTGTTAGATTAGGACCTGTTTTGTGACTTTGACTGCAGTAGCTTGTGGCATATATGGCAATAGATTCAGGACACCAGTCTTCTCCAAAAGCTTATCGAGTGTCGTCCCTAATACACTACCAAGAGCGGGGACTGTACCCACCATTTGTTCGAGAGCGTCTTGGAAAGCCGAAATCTGGCCATAGATTAGCGTAAGTGCTCTTTGTTATCTGACAGTCCATACAAGGTGACTTACGCGGACAATGTGGTAGTCACTGAGCCATCCTGGACGTACACCGGAGAGAACGCAAAGAAAGCACAGAGCAATAGCCGCAAGAAGAAGTACAAGTGACGCAAGTAACACCCACTTGTGGGAACGAAGGGTTAGCATCCATAGCGAAGATTAATCGTGTTTTGCGTCTCAGAGTACGGCAATCGATGGTGTATCTTGACACAGTAGTAGAGAAGGTAGGCGGGACTCAATTTAAATCTGTTCTTGATTTGCTTGCCTACTGCGTGCTTGTCATCTTTGTGTAAAGCATACACATTAGAAGCTTACTGATGATGCGACCTTGTAGTATTGCTATCGCTGTCTGACTGATTGTGAACGCTGACGTGAAAGTGGCTTTCCGCTACAAAAGCGTCACCCTTGCGATCAACTCATGAGCAATCGTTACGTCGACAGGCCCCTACTGTGCAATACCGCGATAGGAGGTCGAATACAGCAGGAACGCGAGCATTGCCTCCTATACCAGCATCATGGAACCGCCGTAATGTGTTGATACTCAAAGACGTGTCGGCCGAGAATGTACTCGACTTGCTCGACGTTCTACTAAGAAAGATCCAAATGCGGAACGGCCTCCAACGTGCCCGGAGCCATGGCAGCTCTTCTCTTTCATCTGCGCCAGTGGCGTCTCAAGGTATGCCACGTAACGATTCCGATTCAGTCAGCACTTACGACCTACAGCCCGCTCGCTATACTTCTCGGTCGCC
>NHZP01000095.1:0-88319 GCA_003313425.1 Pseudopyrenochaeta lycopersici
ATAGTTACTAGCTATAGTAAAAGTAACCTTATTATTTGTATAGGGTTTTAGACTTATGTAGGCTCTAGCACACGACTTTATACTAGAGCTACTTTTTTCCCTTGTCTAAGGAGGATAGAGATTCTGTTACTTATTTAGTAGTTACAGATGTAATCTTTATAGGTTTTACAGGTTTATTAGCCTGTCTTATATAATAGCCTTCTTAGCTGTTTAATAACTTTATCGTACACTAGGCTACTTAGTAGTTGTGTAGACTGCACCTTAAACAGGCGCTGTTCTCTTTTCTTTCTTAGACCTGTTTATATATTCCCTAGAATTCTTTTCTAGGTTTCGCACAGAGCTAGTAAGCTCCTATAGAAGTTATCTAGTCTATCTTATTATTATCTCTTTAGGTTATTAGTTAGCACTGTGTGTTGTACGCGTTGCCTATATAGCTCTTGCTTATAGTAATTCTCTCTACAGCTCTTAAATTTTCTTAGGTTACCCTAGTCTGTTGTATAAACTCTTTGTACATTTCTCTAAATAGTAGTTAATAACCTACTTAGGTTCTTAGCAGCTTACTATTTAAGCTGCTCTTAAGATAGTTAATCTTCTAAACGTAGCTTACGTTATCTAACCTAGCTTTAAGGAGCTTAAGGTTAAATACTTAGATATAAAAGTTAAATTCTGTTCTTCCTTGCTTAGTTATATAGAGGTATTTAAGGGCCTTCTCTCTTACTGTAGGGTCCTTAAAGAAGTTATTAAGGTAGGACTATAGCTTAAAGAGAGATAGCGTTACTAGCTTATTTATAAGGTTTGTTATATATAGGCTAAGGGCGTTAAACGCTTAGCCTATCGTACGAGTAATAACGTAATTTACTCTGCTGTTATTATCTAGGTAGGCTGCACAGTCTCTGTACAGCTTTACTTAGACCTTTATTTTCTATTAAAGATATTACTTATGTAAGCCTTTCTTAAAGACTTCTACATTTAGCAGTCTTAGTTTCCTAATCTCTTATACGGGAGAGTCTTACTATTCTGTTAAAAAGGGGGTAGAGACTGTGCGTGCTATCTGTGTACTGCTTAATTTAGCGACTAAGTTCTTTAGCTCCTAAACTTAGTTCTGTAATAACTCGTACAGGTAGCTCTGCTGTTAACTAGCTAACTTATTAAGGCTGTCTTATAAGGAGTTAACTGTTACTAATAGATCTTCTGCTAAGAGTTAGTTATTGCGTAGTTATTAGGGGTCGTGCTAATGCAACTAGTGTGTTACGATCCAAGAAATGAGGGGACGCGCAGCTTAAAAAGGGCTCACTCGTGGCCTAGGGCTATAACGCATGTGCTAGCCCAATAGGAACTAGTGTCCTAGAAAGCTTGGCGACGGCCCCTATAGGATTCTCTAGGACACTACATGTATCCCACAGATCCCATAGAATCCTAGAGAAACCTATAGTAGGATTTATAGGATCCTATAGGACAACCTGTATATAGATTACCACAATAAGCCCCTATAGCTCAGTGTATTTAACTTAATATTATACTCTATAGTATAGTAATAGTAATACTAATTATTCTTAACCCTTAGTACTCTTTACAGAAGCGCCCTCTTACTATCTTAGTATTAAACCCCCTTCTATCTAGTCCCTTACTCTATCCTAGAGAACTAACCTTATAATCTTATTAGCTATCCTTACTAATAGCTTTTAAGATTCTTCACACTTTAAACACCCCTAAGATAAGTAACACTTATATAGAAAACGCGGCCCACTATGCCACCAGGCCAGGCAACGCTGTCGCTAAACCAGACCTCTTCTATGGAGATCAGTTTAAGCTCAAAGAATAGTTACTCCAGTTCAACCTGTTCTTCAAGTTTAATATAACTACTATAGATAACAACGACTAAGCAGTACTTATAACAAGCTACATAAGGGGCGAAGCTGCTAAGTAGGTAAAGCCTTACTTAGTTAAGTACCTAGCTAAAGAAACTAAACCTAAGGAGCTAATTAAGATGTTTAAAGATACAGGAGAATTTAAGACACGCATGCGATAAGCGTTTAGACTGCTAAACAAGACTACTATCGCAGAACGTAAAATCTAAAACATGCGACAAACCTAGTCTGCAGCTAATTACGCTAACAAGTTTTTAGGGTATGCCAGACAAACTAACTAGAACGAAGACACCCTAAAAACTATATATAAACAAGGTCTAAAAGTAGACGTCTAGACTAAACTAATGCGCTCCAGCATAGGCATTAACACGCTAGATAACCTAATTAACGAAACTATCTAACTAGATGTAGAGCTTTACGAGCTCCATATGCGACTTAGAAGACAACTACTAGGACAAATAAAAGAAGATAAGAAACCCTAGAAGGATCGTCGCAATAAGCTAAACAACAGTCGCCTATAATACTAGCACTAGCTATAAGGAGTACCTAGGCAGTACATATTAGGGGGCCCTAAGGCAATGCATCTAGATAACCTTAATAAGGAAAAGTTAGGTAAGGGCGGGAAGAAAAAAGAAATAACCTGCTTTAACTATAATAAGAAGGGCTATATAGCTAAGGACTGTAGATAAAAGAATAAGGTAACCCCCTAGATTAATATATTAGCTGTAAAAGAAGAAAATAGCGATGATAAAATATAGGAAGTTGTCGCAACCTAAGAGGAAGAGGCCTAAGACACAGAGTTGTTACAGCCACCTCTTTAGGAACCTACTAGGAAAGGGATTCTAGGAACCTAGTATAGCGAAGATAAGGAAGAGAGTAACAGCTCTCTGTCCCTAGTCTACGAAGATACTAAGGAAGACCTTAACAACACTATAGTACTCCTAACTAAGGACCAGAAAATAGAGAACTTCTAGAACTAATATTAACTAGGAACCCTAAGGCTATTAACGCCTACAGAAGTAGAAAAAGATATTGCAGAACTTAACCGCTAATTATACGCGCAACACATGCACGAAGCATAATATATTAATACGCTAACCCTAGAAGAATAGGAAGCAGCTATAAAATAAGGAATAAGTATAATTATCCTAGCTAAATAAGTAATGTAAGATATATTGCAGGAATACTATCGTTACCCTGAATATTACACGAAGGTAACATAAGAATAGGTAGAAAAAGCTAAAGAAGTATAGTAACCTGTAAGCGTTAGGAACGCACTACAGAAACTTTAACGAGCTAGATAAACATAGGTACTAGAACCCCTGGTAGTTAAGACCCCTAAATACACACTATAACGCTAAACAATGCTACTATTAACATAGGAAGACGCCTTCTATATACCTAGCACTTAGGACCCCGTACGATAAGGGTACCTTCAAGTTAATTCCTATAGTAAGATCGTGCTTACAGACAGTAAGAAATAAGACATTTATACTCAGCTTAAACAACAAATGTATTAGGAAGACAATAAAGAGAACGTTAACCCTAACTAGCTACTTACAGAGGAAGAAGCCAGAAACTACTATAAGCGCGCAGAAGCGGCTTAAACCCTACATACCATGCGCAAAGGACTACAGAAACTAGTACCAGACTACTTGATAGATCCACGCAATAAGCAACACGGTGTTATCTACTAGTCTTTCTACACCACAGACCTGTGCGCCATATACTATTTAAGTAAGACAGAACAGAGATACTTCCCTCACTTGTTTCACTAATACAAATATTAATAGTATAATTATCCTAAAGTCAAGTGCGATAACCACCTATAGGATAAGAGGACTGTCCTCTACTTCCTAGGAAACGACGACCTTGCAGCTACTATAGCGATGCAGCTAGTCTTTAATAGGGAATGTAATCAGCGACAATAGCAAACATGCCTTAACTCTAACTACCTTAAGCACAAAGACATTAAGATACTAAACAGGTATTAGGAGGAGCCTTTTTTAGAATCGCGCCTACTAATAGGCAAGCATCGCGAACTCTATGTGTAATAGGCGCATAAGGACTCCTTAAGCTAAATATTAAGCTTAACAGAAGCTAGATAAAGGCACTAGTAGACTCTAGAGCACAACAGAGCTATATTTCTGCGCAAGCGATAGAACAAGCTAGTCTTGTCCTATCGTTAAAATTAGTACTATATCTATTAACAGTAGCCGATAGACAACTAATACTATCAGAGTCTGTAATTACACACGAAGTACAGAACGTGCAACTCATCATCCAGAACTATAGGGAAACGATTAACCTAGACGTCTTTAGACTATCACAACATAACGTGATACTAGGACTCCTATAGTTAAGAGAACACAGTCCAGACATAGACTAGAAAAAGAAAAAGTTCTCGTTTAAATACTATAGAACGGACGCAACCACAAGTAAACCTGCGCTGCGGCCAAGTACCTAGGTAGATAAGAAGATAACGATTAGAATCCTCACTTTAAATAAGGACAACCTCAAGATATAAGGGTCCGACTCAGCAGGTACTAATAGGAGGCCCTTAGACTAACAAGCTAGAGTTAAGGAGTAAAGCGTAACTCCAGCAATCCCTAATAAGTATAAAGAATACGAGTTACTCTTTTAGGAAGAGATAACTATAAAAGTATTACCTAAGCATTAACCCTAGGATTATAAGATTATCCTATAGGAAGGAAAGTAACTAACTTTTAGCCTAATTTACAGTTTATTAGAAAAAGAACTTAAGACTTTGCGCGAATATATTAAGACGAACTTAAAAAAGGGATTTATTAGGGAATTATAATCGCTAGCAGGATACCCTATACTATTTATACTAAAGAAAAATAAGAAGTTAAGACTATACGTTAACTACTAGAAACTTAATAATATTATAATAAACAATTAATACTCTCTACTAAATATAGCAGAACTACAGAATTAACTAGCCTTTGCGAAAGTCTTTACGGTATTAGACTTAAGAGGAGCGTACAACCTTATCTGTATAAAGGAAGGCAAGGAATAGAAGACTGCGTTCAGAACACGCTATAGCTACTATAAGTATATAGTAATACCTTTTAGTCTTACTAACGCACTAGCTACATGCTAGGCACTTATTAATAATGTGTTAAGAGAATACCTAGATATATTTATTATTATATACCTTAATAATATCCTTATGTACTCTAATAATCTATAGGAACACATTAAGCACGTTAAAATAGTTCTTACCTACTTAGGAAGATTTAGGTTGCTGCTTAAACCTAAGAAATGCGAATTCTATAAAGAACAAGTTAAGTTCCTAGGGTGTATAGTAGGTGCACACAGAGTAAAGATAAGCGAAGAAAAAATAAGAGTAGTAAAAGAATAGCCTAAACCTAAAATAGTTAAAGATATACAGTTATTTATAGGATTTATTAACTTTAACTAATAATTTATTAAAGACTTCTCTAAGAAATCTATCCTACTTACTAAACTTACTAGAAAACAGATAAAATAGGAATAGGGAAATAAATAAAGAAAAGCATTCTAGATACTTAAGGAAGCCTACATTATACTACTAGTATTAATCGTATTCTAAACAGGAGAACCCTTACAGTTTAAAATAGATGCCTTAGACCTTACACTAGGTGTAATAGCGAAATAAGAACGTAATAGGAAATAGCACCTAATTACCTACTACTCTAGGAAATTCACAGACCCTAAGGAACGCTACAACGTACACAACAAGGAGCTTATAGCAGTCGTTAACGCCCTTAACCACTAGCGGATCTACGCAGAGAGCTGCTTAGATCTTACAATATTTACAGATCACAAGAACTTAGTTAACTTTACTACTACTAAGACCTTAAACTAAAGACAGGTTAGATAGGCTAAAATATCAGGATAATATAAGTTCAAGATTATATACACGCTAAGAAAGGATAACGGCAGAGCTAACGCTCTCAGCCGCAGATTAGATATCGCAGGAACAAAAGCAATAGTCAGCGATGCTATCCTTTAAGTCAACTAGGATAGAAGCTTAGGACCTAATAAGTTATTAAACAACACTATAATAATTACGTCTGAGGTACCTAAAGAATTATAAGAAGTAATTATCTAATAACACTATAATAACTTAGTACATAGTTACCTAGGAATTAAAAGAACAATAGAACTAATATAATAATACTACAGCTTCAGGAATATAAAGGCTAAGGTCGAACAGTTTATTAAAAAATGCGCGGACTGTTATAAAAACAAACACAGTACTCACGTACTATATAGAGAAATGCAAGCTATAGAGCTACCTGACAAACCTTAGGCAGACATTTCTATAGACTTTATAACAGGGTTACTACTATCTAAAGATTCCGCGATAAGAATTAAGTATAATGCTATCTTTAATATAGTCTGCAGGTTTATAAAAGCAGCAGAAATAATACTATTTAGAAACAACTACAACATAGAATAACTAGCGTTTGTTATTCTAGACAGATTGATACGATATTACAGTATACCTAAGTCTATTATTAGTAATAGAGACAAGCTCTTTACATCTAACTTCTAGTCCACATTAATAGCCGCGATAGGGACAAAAAGGAAATTATTAACAGCCTATTACCTATAAACAGACAGACAGACAGAAAGAATAAACAGAATAATAAAAACCTACCTAAGGATTTACAGTAATTAACAACAAAATAATTAGGTTTCACTATTACTAATAGCATAATTAGCCTATAATAATAAATTGTCAGAATTAACTAGAAAGACACTATTCTTTACTAACTACAGGAGACACCCTAATCTCTTTATAAAGTTATATCCTAGCAGAAAAGCTAAAGTAGCTATAAAAACAGCTAAAGAAATAAAGAAAATACACAAACAACTCTAAGAGAATCTTAAGAAAGCATAACGCAACAGTATTACCTACTAAAACAAGAAAAGAAAAATAGCACCTCAGCTAAAGAAGGGGGATAAAGCATACTTACTTACAAAAAATCTACGCAATAAGTAACTAAGTAAAAGACTTAACCACGTTAAAGTTAGACTATTTTTAGTTAAAGAACAGAATAGACTAGTAAACTATACACTTAAGCTACTACCAGATATAAAGATCTACCCACGCTTCTATATCTCTAAGTTAGAACTAGCTAACCCTGCCACACTATTATAGAAAATATTCTAGTACGAACCTAAAGAAGAAAACAAGTTTAAAGTTAAGAAAATCTAGGGATACTAACAAAATAGAAGAGTTAACAACCCAGAACCAAGCTTCAGCTACCTAGTTAAATAGAAAGGATACCTAAGCGTAGAGAGTACGTAGGAACTACTAGAAAACCTAAGAAACTGCTAAGAAAAGATTAGAGAGTATTAGGAAAGGGAGGAAAGAAAGAAAAAGAAACAACGAACCTAGGTAGAAGAGACAGTAGCACTGCTACTACTCCCAAAGTTAGCTACCCCAGGAAGCAGATCACTATCCTCTAGTTATGTCGGCATAAACACGCTCCAGTCCAGAGCCAGAGTGCCCAGCATAAGACCTTCCTTAAGGTTAGCAATCTCCTGCCCTAATACTTCCGCCGCCTTAAGGGCCTCAATCTCTTCTACGTACCAACCCAAAACGTCCACTAGACTTTGCTCACGCTTCTAAAGAAACTCCTTTTATTTACGCAAACAACTACGTTTAGAACGAGCGGCTAGCAACGCGCTCAGCGCCTTCTCTTCCGCTGCCTTAGCCTCTGCCTCTTAAGCTTCTAGACAATATATCTCCTTATCTAGCTTAGAATAGTTCGGCAACAGAATATTAACTAGTTTACAAAGCTTATTACTATTACAATAGTAATTACCACACTCTTTCTTTAATAATAACATCCAGCACTCCTAGCCCTGCTTTACGTAATAACCGCAGGCAACTATAGCTAACTAGCTAACGCGATTTATTTAATCTCTAAGGTTATAACGTTGTAGAGTACTCTTAGAACTTATTAGTTAGTTTATAGGGACATAAACAGTAGGAGGGGGGATAGTGTTACGATCTAAGAAATAAGGGGACGCGCAGCTTAAAAAGGGCTCACTCGTAGCCTAGGGCTATAACGTATGTGCTAGCCTAATAGGAACTAGTGTCCTAGAAAGCTTAGCGACGGCCCCTATAGGATTCTCTAGGACACTACATGTATCCCACAGATCCCATAGAATCCTAGAGAAACCTATAGTAGGATTTATAGGATCCTATAGGACAACCTGTATATAGATTACCACAATAAGCCCCTATAGCTTAGTATATTTAACTTAATATTATACTCTACAGTATAGTAATAGCAATACTAATTATTCTTAACCCTTAGTACTCTTTACAGAAGCGCCCTCTTACTGTCTTAGTATTAAACCCCCTTCCATCTAGTCCCTCACTCTATCCCGGAGAACCAACCTTGCAATCTTATTAGCTATCCTCACCAATAGCTTTTAAGATTCTTCACATAGTGTTGCTAAGGTGCGTGCTGGTGCAGCTAGTATTGCTGCTGTCCTAAGGCTCCTGTTATCTGCATCTAGTGCTCTTATTATTGTACCTTGTACGCTTGTTAGTTTAAGGGCCCTTAGTGTCCGTCTATTATTTTTTTTAGGTTATTAATCTTTCTCCTTATATTATAGGCGAAGAGGCCTAACTAATAAGTATGTATTTGTCCTATACTATAGAAGGAGAAAGATAGGGAAGAGGTTACAGGTATCCTTAGAGGATATATATATATATTCGTACAAGTAAAGAGGAACGTGCTCCTCTAGCTGCTAACTTGTACGAGCTAATAAGAAAAGGGGGCAGAGGAGATTAAGGAGTTCTTTCCCCGTGCGATAGTAGCGAAGCCTCTCCTGCTTAAAGGGCGCAGCCCATTACACACTGCAAATTGTAAAGTAATACATAGAAGCGGGCGGGAAGCGTAGAGACATCGCTATCTACACAGATAATTAAGCCGCTATCTAGTTAGTAGTAAAAGCGGAAGGAAGATTAGGAGCCTACATTCTTAAGGAAATCGCACGCTAGGTCTAGCAGCTCTAGGACATTGGACGACTGGTAACAGTCTGTTAGGTCCTAGCTTACGTAGGAATCCCTAGAAATAAAGCGGCGGACTATGCAGCTAAGGAAGTAACTAGATAGAGGGCGGACGGCCGCTAACGCGTACTAGCGGACGGTCCCCTAACATTATACCTACTAAAGTCTACACTTAGGAGATAGTATAAGACGTAAGCATAGATTATATAGGCAGACAGCTAGAAAGCTAATACTAAAAGTAGAACTACGTACAGGCTCACACTATAGCTAAATAAGAAAGTGCTGTAACTCTACGAGAGGCTAAGTAAACGCTAGAGTGCCCTGTTAGTACAGATGCGAATAGAAAATATTAGACTAAAGGACTTTCTCTTTAACTAAAGAGTACTAGAAGTTATTAGCCTAAGGTGCGAGTGCAGAGAGTAGAGACAGACTACTGCGCATATCCTCCTCTACTGTAGGATCTATAAGAACCTCTGCGACTAGGTATTTGGAAACCTCTCTAGACGACATAACCTCTAGGTCGTCCTAAATAAGCTATAGCTAGCTACTAAAGCTATTAAATTTATAGAGTAGACGCAGATCCTTAGGTAAATAGGGATTAGAGACGCGTAAACGACAGCTGAGTGCTAGGGGGAGACTAGAAGTATTACGGCTGCAAAGATAAGGTAAGCGCCTCTACGAACCTAGAATCGCAGTATTTAGTTAGTAGAACTAGTATCTAGATAGGTTGGGCAAAGCATATTTAGATAATGGTTAAAGGGAAACAGCAAGCCGCTAGGGACAGATGGCTCTCGTTTTCGAGGGTGACGTGAGGCGGCGCGGAACAACGTTACCGCGACGCGTCGGCTGTCCGCTAAGCCTGCCAGCCGGGCATAGCTGTGGAGATTACGGCTGAAACCGAGTAGGATATAATCAATCAATCAATCATCAATCACTTATTATAGATCTTAATTCTAGTAATTTTAAAAACAAAACGCCTTGAAGGTCGCAGTAAAGGTGGCCGTTATGGCGCTATTGCTGAGGTTGTCCCAGTCTTTGTGTCAGATACATGCTACTCTACCAGGCAGTGTCAGTAGTAGGCAATATAGTAGGGCCGATACGACGGAAGTTCCGGAAGTATAAAAGGCAAGAGAACACAGGAGATAGAACTGCAGAACAGACACAATCATGATCAAGACATAATCCATCATCGCAATCATTAATTTCTAAAAAGCCCATTTCAGCATCTTATCTGACAACAATACAGTATCGCGTACCCTCACTGCTGTGCTGTAGATCTAACAGCATACTCTTTCCAGGCACGCACCTTGTATCTGACAACTTAAGAAGATATTAATCTTTAAAGTAAGTATATTTTGCTAAATTTTGGTGTAAAAGTACTTGCGTTACCGTGGGACTTGCGTTACGAGGTGAACTTCGGTACGTGGGTGGCAGCGTTGACGTTGCGCCACATTTTCTCGCATTCGCATTCAGAAACACGTGCATGCCCCTCCCCACCTTTTTTGGCCAGCTCAGGTCCTTTCTGGCAGCTATTCCCCGGTCGGCAGCTCATGAACGGTCCGCCAACCGCCTCGGATAATGGATGGCGCCGTGCCGAACGAGATTTGCAGCGATGGCCTTGCTTCCTTCGCACCCCAATGGTATGCGAACGTGCGCCGGCTTCGTATCAAGCACGATTTGATTGGAAGATCTATTAGGCGATTTAAAATGGATCGAAGTCAAGTGCTTGGGCTCGGCTGTGGCTAGCAGATTTATGGCCGCCTTGCCGTTTCGCTGCTAGCCTGTCAAACAAGCCTGCGTTTGCGCGTCGATGCGATGCGATGCAACGATCGACTGTCGGCCATATAGGCCGTATAGACCGTATCATTCATGGCCTCCTAAATGACTGACCCATAGGACTTATGTGTTGGTAGCGAGCCGCGGGTCCTGAGTCTCTGAAATGCCCGCCTTCCGGGTCGTGCTTTGCATAAAAGGAACGGCGTTACCCACCCGAGGCACACAGCGACAGGTTTTGCATTTTTCTTCAATACCCATAGCTCATCTCAACACCATGGAGCTGGAAAAACTCGCTGGACTTTCGCATACGCTGCAGACCGTCGCAGTTGCCTCCTTCATTCTCACAGCATGCCTCGTACTCTGCAAGTTAAACTACCGCTCCCAGTTGGCCAGGTTGCCGTCATTCGCAAGCTCAAGCAGCGGCGAGAAGCACCGCCAAGCGTACCTCCAGTTCGCCGAGAAGATGTACATTCAAGGATATAAGCAGGTGGGGTTCTCTTTGAGGGCCTTGATTTTGACCGTATTCGCTGATTCCCCCTAGTTCAAAGACAGTGTTTATCGCATTGTTTCAGAGAATGGTATTACGGCCTCCCAACCCGCTTCCTCCCGCATCGCACACTAACATCGCTCTGTCTATTAGGCGAGGAGAATGTGGTCGTTCCCGCATGTCTTCTGCCAGAGTTGCGGAAACTACCCGATTCAGTACTGAGCTTTCCTAAGGCGGCCGATGAGGTAACTCGCATGTTCCTCTTTTTGTCTGCCGTTGCTAAATGACCCATAGACCATGGAATCCAAGTACACTAGGATTATCACCGAATCGCCTATCATTGTCCATTCTGTTAAGGCCGACCTGACTCCTGCCCTTGGTGTGTTGCCATGTCAAATCAAGGTCATTGGTGTCAAGCTAATAGATTACAGCACGCCTGAATCCCGTCATCTGTGACATAGCAGAGAAAGCAGTGGCAGATGAGATGCCACCCTGCGAGGATTGGACAGCAGTGCCAGTCTATATGAAGCTTGCCAATATGGTGACCAAGATCTCTGCCCGCATCTTTGTCGGACCCGAACTTTGCTGTGACGCGGATTATTTGGAGAGTGGGGTCAACTACACTGTCGATGTGATAGAGGCCCAGATCGCCGTCAAGAAGTTGCTCCCCCTCCTGAAACCATTTCTCGCTCCACGGCTCCCGCAGGTGAAACGTTTGCAAGAGAGGCAGCGCAAGGCAACGGAGATTCTGACTCCAGTGGTGCAGGCTAGGCGCGATGCTGAGAAAAATGATCCCGACTGGCAGAAACCTGATGACATGCTCCAATGGTTGCTTGCTCGAGCCAAAGGCTTTGGCGTTGATACGGTCCCAGATATGGCGAGACTACAACTCGCTGTCAATTTTGCTGCCATTCATACGACAAGTATGACTGTTACCAACATGTACGTGTCCCAGGCTCACATAAGACTGTTTACTAACACCAAAACAGTCTATACAGCATCGCAGTAACACCCGAATACATTGAACCCATCCGCCAAGAGATTCGCGAAGTCTTGGCCGCGAATGACGGATCAATCACATCCAGAGCGTTGCAACAGATGGCGAAGCTTGATTCCTACATGAAGGAAGTAATGAGATTCTATCCTCCATCCACCAGTATGTGATGCAGCGATTCCTGCCCTGCAAGATGGACGGCTAACAAGGTACAGCGGCATTCACTCGAAAGGTCCTCAAAGGCTTCACACTGTCCAATGGCCAATATATTCCCCCAGGTGTCGTTCTTGAAGTTCCAGCTTATGCCATCTACCATGACGATAACATTTACCCGGACGGCGATAAGTTCGACGGCTTCAGGCACTACAAGCTTCGACAAGGCGGCACTGCGACGGATCACGCCCGGAACCAGTTCGTTACTACCAATGAGCAGAACCTTGCTTTCGGATATGGCAGGCATGCCTGCCCTGGACGATTCTTCGCCACAAGTGAGATCAAGATGATGCTTGCGAGGCTTATCCTTGATTACGACATCAAGAACGTCGATGGCGAGACGACGAGATATCCCAACCTCTCGAATGGAAGGACTGTTACACCAGACCCAAGCAGAGTGCTCATGTTCAAGAGGGTTTGTGTTTGAGTATACACTCAGGGCCGTGTATTCCCCGCATACATCCGACAGATTACCCGAGAAATTGTTGGAGAAATTGGCATTGTATAGCGTCGAAACTGGGTTTTATAAATTACCGGGTAGAGTTTGGTTAGACCGAGTATTTGAGGGCCAATTGTCATCTTTTCTCGTTGGAGTTTTCTTCCCGATTTCGCGTTGAGATGTGCATGTTTCGGGGATGCTTACAAAGTCTCGAACCCGAGTATACATGTTTCGCAGACATGGTTGGCCGAATTGTGGCTCCGATTGTGAATGGCAGAAGGAGCCAGGCGCTAGCAGTGTAGTTTTCAATCCTATCAATCCATATCAATCGATATTGACGATTGAGTTGAATTGGCATGGAATTGACACGGAATTGATCAATCCTCTTAGCACTTTCGCCATTACGGCGCCACCCCCTTTTTTATCACAGATATCACACCGCCAATTCTCAATGTGGCTTATTAGCAGGGAACTAATTAAGCCTTCAGAAGGCAAATTAGGCTGCATCAGAATGCAGACAGCGCAAAAGAAAGCAATTCAGAAGAGAGGAACCCTATAAAAGGCGGAGGCAGACGAATTACTTGCCCAAGGGGACGTTGAGGCATAAATTGAGGGGGAAAACGCCCGAGCTTAAGGCCCGCAGGTGGAGCGCTCAAAAGGCACTGTAAAGGCTGTGGGGAGGTAGGACACAACTTGCGCACATGTAAGAAAGACGCTGTGGGTACGGAGGATCAAATTAATATACTGTAAGGTGCAGTAGCTTACTGTAGTGTTGAATTATTTGCTTGCAAAGGCGCATGGCTTAGTGGGGTGTTCAGTTCGGTTGGGTGGCCCGTGCAGGTGTGGTTCACGTTAGCACTCGACGCAGCGTTTTCATCTCGCCAACACCTATTGAATAGCGCAAGGAGAAGCCCATCTAATTTACGGTCGGAATTGGAGGCCGAACAGATAATGCGCATTGAAGGTATGCAGTCTGCATTAGCTGCACTCGTACACACTCCCCAAAACGATAATTAGGTGTCGCACTGAAGGTGTTAACTAAACAGTGAGCATGATTGGGATATGAGGCACAAAGTTGAGATGGTTTTTGTGATTGTATTTTTGTGTACGACAATGTGTGTCGTCTGTCCAGAAGAGATGGCACAAGTCTCTGAGTCTTTTATGAAGACATCACGTGGACTGCTAAGCGAACTACTGCCCTTGGCCAATGGCGTGCAACATTAGGAAATGTACTAAAACTTCCGAAACGTCCAAGGATTATATCCCCTGATGGCTCACTCAAAACACTTTTGAAATGTTGTATGTTATTCTGCTATATTGAAGCTGCGTAGCACAAGTTTAGCTTCCGTCACTTACAATTAGGAAGGAGATGCATCTGTTGATACCTGAGGTACCCCAGACTTAATAGGTTGAGACTATAAGCGATGTGTGTGACTGCATTCCTTCATTCCTTTATAGTGTTGAGACATGCTGGTTGATTGTGCTAGATTACTCACTAGAATCTGACTATTAATAGTACAGAGCCTATCTTCTACTATTATGCTGCCCTAAATTCGTGCATAGGAAAGTAGATAGTTGGCGCTATTAATCCTAACAGCACCCAGACCTTTAATGCGCAGATAATTACAGCAGCAAAGGCAGACTTCTAGGTAGCACCTGGCGAACCTGTTCCTAAAGAAGCTTCCTTAACTCTTATAGCTGCACCTACTACTAGTTCGCAAGAAACTTTAACAGCGAGTAACTATTACTCTCTAAAGCTCTCTAGTGCTGTAATTATTAGGATTATTTTTAGTAGTATTACTTTTATTATGCTTTACGCTGCAGCTCTCTTTTATATAGCACGCAGGACTAGGATTAGGCATAGAGCGGCACTCTTAACGCTACTATCTAACCTAGCCAGCGCACACCTTATTAGTCCTAGTGTCTGTGAGATTCTACCTCTATTCTCGCCGTCGTCTACTATTATATCGCTATATATCTACCCGTATTAAGAGTATATTTATTAGATTCCTCACAATAAATAGCTACAGTAAGTTTCACTATCTAAGGAATTATATCTAGAACGCATGCTAATGCACAGGCAGGGTACAAACATAAGTAGTTTCACCGCTAGTTCTAATAATAAGCCCACTTGCGGAACTTAAAGACAAGCTGTTGCAAACAACGCGCTGTGACCTGGGGTACGGTACGCTCACGTGTGCGCTGACGTAGGAGCTTACCCTGGAGAGACACGTCTTTTGTGTGCATTCAAGGGCGCGCTCACGTGCGCGCTCACGTGCACGCTCACGTGCAAGCTGATGGGCAAGCTCACGCAGGAGACACCTGAAGGTAGACTCACGTGCGCGATCACGTGCGCGATCACGTACGCGCTCACGCACGCGTACACGCTGCTCACGCTCCTACCGTATAATGGCCCCTGTAATAGGCCGTGCTCAGCTCTCCTTTATATAGCTGGCTCTCCTAAAGCCTCCTAGATAAAACAGTGGTCTATCTCATAGATCACCTGGGTAACTGTTGCCAAGCTCTCCCTTTTTCCTCCACACAAGCGTAGTAGCTTTTCACTAAGACTGGAAACTGATTAAGTGCCTTTTGCCTTATATTCTGTATGGCGACAAAGATCATAGGAGTATAAAACCTAGTAGTACTAGGCATTAAATAGATAAACGCTTTAGAGACCTAATACATTCTTTGCAGCATGTACGTGCCTGCTAGGTTAGCAGCAAGATTGATAGCCCTCCTGTTCCTAGTATTATCACGAAGTGTAGGTGCAACTCATCTGTCAACTCTATGGCACTAATATGAACATAACTAGCCTAGCGATAATTACTTATTTCTGCAAAGTAAGAAGTCGTAAAACTGTTGGCGAATTAGGCGTTAAACTAGGATTTTTCTCAGGATTCAAGCTAGGCTAGCAGCACCTACGGACTATAGACTTCAAAGCGAAGGCCTATACGTAGTAAGAGCTTACTTGGCTGCATTATACCTAATCGTCTCTCCGCGTGCTACGATGCCCTACTGTATGCCTGTCTTAGGCTGCATCTGAACGTATAGCTCATTCGTGTTTCTATAGATACTAAAAACTGACGTATTAGCGTCTTTCTCGTTATTTGTTAGTATTTAAGAAGCGCTAGTACCATAGTTGTCGCCCAGTTTGTCAAAGGATATTAATTAGCTGCAAGCTTAGCAACAATCTCCGCAAATAAGACTACTAAACTACGGTCTCTTAACTATTACCGTAGACAGGAAGGATAAGGGTAAATACTATTATTAGATTCAAGGACTATTTAGGTTAATCTTTAATAAATTTTTAATAATAACCCGTGATAGATTAATTATGTGTTGTCTCCCCTCCTTTCTATAGCTGCTGTGCTTCCAGAGGTTCTAAAGATCGTAGTATCAATCCTTTTTATCCTGTGCAGTACTTCTAAGTTTATCTTTGATATCTAACAGGCCTTACTAGGGTGGCAAATGGGTATAGGTTGGGGTTGGGTTGGGTTTGATTACATAAGACCCGTACCCAACCCAGCTCTATACCCAATCTTTATACGCTAGTGATGGGTATAGGTTGAGGTTACTGTGAATGGGTTGAGGTTAGGGCTAGGGTTAGTAGGGTGAGGTTGGCTTAGGTCTGAGTAATCACGTTTTTTATATTAGGGTTACTACTAACTAATTAGGGTTATGTATTTACTACAGCTAATTATTACAGTTTAAGAGTTACTGTGTTGTTTAGGAACTGTCGCAAATTATAATTTATATATTATAACTACTTAGAGAAAGCTACTACTAGATAAATCTACTATCTAAAGAAGACTACTACCTAGAGAAATATAATACCTATTAGAAGAAATCTAGTAGAAACCTGTTATAGTATCACCTTACTAATACAGAATCCTTATGCTAAATAGTAACTCTCTTTACATAGATTGCATTTATTATACAGTCTACTAAAAATTAGTATATATATAATAAAAATATTAAGGCGATAGTTACTTTTAAAATAGCTAACTAGAAACAACTTAACTAACTCTTAGAGAGCCTTAATTACACTACTCTAGAAGCGCAGTCCTTACTAGAACTCTTAGGCTATTTTACAGATAAGGCAGGAGAATAGAAGCTTATAAATAAGCAGATTAGTAGACTTTTAGTATCTTTTAATCTCTGAAATTACTACTACTATAAATAATTAGCTTATAACTGTAATAAGAAACTGTAATAACTTACTGCTTAGCTTCTAGCGACGCTTTTTCTTAACTGCATTAGAAGTAGTTATTGTCTTTCGCGCAGATTTACTAGCTAGATCCTTTGCAGGCACACTGCCACTAGGTACAGTCTTCCTGGGAGCCTTGCTGCTAGTTATTAGACGCTTAGGAGGAGGTCTAGTTCTAGCCATTATATTTAACTTAATAGAGAGTAGTAAATTTAATAGAGAGTAGTTAATTTGATAGAGCGCAGCTGATTATAGAGGTAGAAATTTGGTGTAGATAGGTAGAGGAAGAAAGCAGAAATCGAGCTTATTAGACTAATATGTCACCTTTAGTAAAGGTGAAGGTGAAGGTAAGAGCAAGTTAATGTAGCTAGCAAACAGGCTCTCCTAGCGTATAGCGCAGCAACGCTGTAATAAATTTTTGTAATAAACTATAGGACGGTAGAACTCGAGACGAGCTTTCAATTAATCCTATTTTTATAGTAATCCGACTTTTTTTAGAGGTTGTACGTGGGTGGGCACCTATTCTACTCGCTAGCGCAGCGCATAGGCTACCTGTGTAGCCTGCTGTTTGCTCTTACCTTCACCTCACTATATAATAACTTGAAGGCTTCCCTTGTCGCTTCTATATCTCTGTTATTAGACACCAAACTACTTACTACTTAATTATTACGTATATTTATTATAATTCCTGCGCAATAGCTTCTACACCTATTAAACAGGAGCTAATTAAAGACACTGACTATCTAGATAGTCCTGAGGGTCTACTTCTAAATATTTAGCGTAATATACTAGTTAGATTTAATAGCAATAAATAGGAGAAGCTTATAGTAGTATTTATCCTAGTCTATTATTATAGTATATATATACTAATTAAAATAGGGGTTTACTTCTAAAGAGCAGGAGGTTAACTATGTTATCTCTATGCGTGGCTGGATTAGTTCCTGTAAAGGTTGCCCTACTAATCTATTAGTACTATTTAAAGGCGAACTAAGTAATAATACCTGCGCGATTTAGTAGAGAGATTAAGCTGCTCTTCGCGATATAGAGACTAAAGCTATTAAAAGCGCTAATGCTTTAGATTGTTCTGCTAAAAGCGCGCTTAAGAAGAGGCTAGAGAAGAAGGCTAAATATACGTCTCTGCCTAAAGGTATAAAGAAATAATATCTTAATAAAGAGATAGAGAAACTTTATAACTAGCGCTTTAAGGATTAGAAGAGTAGTAAGTTATAATAGTTATTTATTACATATTCTTACTTATAGTCTTTAGGTAAATAGCAAGAATCTTAGCTTAGTTAAGTACACTTAAAATAGGAGAAGCTAAATTATAAAGTCTCTCTTTAAGAGCACTAAAGAGCCTTAGAGAAGATCTCTACTACTACTTAACGCTCTTTAAGTATATAGGAGTTAGGCTATAGAATTACGCGAGTTTTTAGAATTAGTAGTATCCTAGAAAAGATTATGCGCAAGACCTATTAAGATAGCTTAGCAAAGCTTAACAGTAATACCTTTAAGAGTAAAGAGGCTAAAGCTGAATAGTAAGAGTTTATAAAAGAACTTACTACAGAAGAGTTAGCAGTAGTAGCTAATAATAAGTAGTAGTAAGTTTTATTACATTGTTTTATAGCGGTTGTGTACTAATTACACTAGATAACGTGAGCCTACGCCTATCTTTAATACTGTGTCTAGTAGAGAAGATATCTTACTTAAGAGTAGTATACTATATATTATAGGCGATAATAGTAATAAATGTAAGGTAGAGGTTAACTATAACTCTAAGATTAACGCTATATATAATAAAGGAGAAAATAAGTACGAGACTAGTAGCGAGGAACCTAGCAGTAATTAGTCTAATAAGACAGATTTCTAGGGCTTCTCTAATCTAGAAGTTAAGGAGGAATAATACTAGACTAGTTAGGGGTATGCATTAGTCTAGTTTAGGTAGTAGTAATTATTACAGCTAATAATCTCTTAGTATCTCTATTCCTTAGCCTCTAGCCTTTATATTTAACAGGAGAAGAATATAAACAGAGCAAAGAATGTAAATAATTATATTGAAATAAACAAATTCCTAAGCTGTATTAAAATATTATTACTTATACACTCTATTAGAGTATCCTAAGTCCTATATTCTGCCTAGTAACTACTTTATATTTATTATAATATATTATTACAGCTATATTCCTATTATAGCACTTACTACTTAACCTCTCTAGTTTCCGCACGTCCTTAACTAATTTAAACTTACTGCTCCTTAGATTGTTAAAGGGAATTAAACTACCCTTATCTTACTTAAATATCTAATAATAGAAGATAAGCAGGATAAGACATAACAAGAGATTATTTTAAAGTAGAAAATGTGGTAGGATACAACTACCTAGGCGCTAGACCTATTATTAAAGAAACTACTATAAGGCTTATCTTTACGTTATAGCCTAATCTAGAGTTAATTTAGCGAGGCTGCACAAATTATTAATAGTCGACTATATGTGTTCTGTTTTAACTGCGGATATATACTTTAATATCTAGTAGTTAACGCAATTAGCACTAAACACCTTTTAAATTACTAAAAATCTTAGTTTTGTAAAGAGACTTAAGTTCTAGTTTATACTTAGTCACCTTTACTTATAACTTATTTTTTGCGGCCTTTAAATAGTAATACAGAGTAATTAGTTCTACTATACTCTATAATTACTTTTAAGAGAGAACTTATATAGGTAGTAATAGATTGTAACTAGTCTTTCTAAATAGTAGAGCAGTCGTCTTTTTAACGCTTTCTCTAGTTCCTTTAGCCTAATCTTATAATAATTACCTATTATAAATTCTAGTTAATCTTCTAGGCTTAAGTTAAGGCAGCTAGGGCTTCTCTCCTAGATAACCTTAGAGAAAATATAAAAATTTTAATCGCCTTAGACGCCTAGTCCGCAGGAAATTACCTTAGCTTTCTTATAGTAAAGGGATACTATATTACGAACGACTAGCAACTTCGTAAGAAACTACTTAATTTTATCCCTATCTGCGGGAGCTATACAGGCGCGTCTATTGCAGTAGAAGTATTATAGCTTCTAAATAATGCAAATACTAAACAGTAACTTTTAGCTATTACCTGCGACAATGCTAGTAATAACAGCACGTTAGCTCGTACTATCTAAACAAAATTACAAGAAGAGGATATTATTTAGAATGCCACAGAAAATACAATTCTATGCCTAGCTTATATTATTAATCTTATTATTTAGGATACTATCTAGCACCTTAAACTAACAGCTCCTACTAAGCTTAAGGTTAAGGAAAATCTATAACAGCGCTATATAAAAGAAATATACACTAAAATGTTAGTCCTAAACTCTCTTTATAAAGTAAGTTAGCTATTATTACAGCTATTTATTACAGACTAAGCTACAGATAGCTCTAAATAATCTGTAAAGCTATTAATTAATTATCCTAACGCTACAAGCGGTTTATTAATACACAGAGTCTTCTACTGCTAAAAGAACAACTGTTAGTTATACAGGATGTAAAGACTTAATAGAACTTAACCTTTAATATATGCAAGCGTGCGGTTACGCTCTAAGCATATATTAATAAATAGCTTAAGCAGGAAATTAATCTAAAAGCACCTGCGAGGGTTACAAGTAATAGCAATCGTGCTAACATAGATTTCCGTAATCTTAAGCAACTCCAGCTATCTTTAACTAAATAGCACTACCTTAAGCTTATTTACGATATGCTTAAGAGATTTAAGGACGCAACTAACGCGCTAAGCTAAAACTAGAAACCTTAAAATTAGTATATTTAGCTTATGTATAACTAGCTTTTTAATTTCCTAGACTAGATAACAGAAGAGCTAGGTAAAGATTTAGAAAATAGAGATAATAAAGGGTGGCTAGCAGTAGTAAAGGCAGCAGCTAAAAAGGGTTAATTAAAACTAAGCAAATATTACTCTAAGACAGAGGCAGAGCGCGGATACCTCTTTAATTGCGCTACTATCCTAGATCTATTATAGAAGCTTACAGCGTATAAGGTACTATTATTACAGCTATTTATTACAGTAAATAATCTAACAAAAGCTCTAGGATGATACTTAGGATGCCTAGGATAAACATAACTACCGCTAATAATTTCTTAAATATCTTAATTAAATATAATAGTTAAGAAACTAGCAGCTCTACTCTATTCTTATTAACTTATCCTTAACGTTTATAAAGTACAGAGTAGTTCCAGAAACCTCTATCCCTAGTTTATTCGCAATTAAGTAGCCTCTTACGTACAGGGTTAGCATCTAACGAGAGTTAGGATGTAGACCCTAAGGAGATAGAAGAGGAGAAAGGGTAAACTTACTAAGAGAGAGAATCCTACCTTAGCACCCCTTATGTTATAGAAGGTAATTCTTTTAATGTCCTAGATTAGTAGAAAGCAAACGAGGCTACCTATCCTAAGCTTGCCTAGGTTATAAGAGATATTTTACTAATCTAGATTACTACAGTTAGTGTTAAGCGTGTTTTTAATACTGCTAAGGACGTAATTAGTAACTAAAGGCACCGCCTAGGCGCTTAGAAAATCTAGTTAATTCTTTTCTTTAAACATGCTATCCTTTAAGAAGGAGAGCAGCGCGTAGAGGAGAATAGAGGAGATTATAATAAGGTAGATAATCTATTTAAGCTTCTAGCCTAGATAGATAATCTAGATAGCGTTAAGGAGGATTTATAAATATTAGTAGCGCAGATAAAGAGGAGGAAGAGGACTTGCAACTGCTACTACGGAAGCGTTAAATAGTGCGGCATCCTTCACGTTACTGTAATTAATAGCTGTAATAAAACCAGTTTTCTCTTATATAAATTTAGTAAATGCAGCAGAGTACTCCTTAAGGTTCTAGGCCTATTTTTATAATATAGTTCTAAAATAGTTTAGTTTCTTTTCTAGGTGTAGTAATTTATCTGTTTTATAAGATAACCTTAGTGGGTACCTATAACTAAACCTAAACCCATACGTCTATAACCTCAGCCTTAACCCAAACTAGAGTCCGTGCGACCCAACCCCAACCTATACCCATGGTCCGTGCGACCCAACCCTAACCTCAACCCACTCATCTATAACCCTATACCCAACCTATACCCATAGCGGGTACCCGTAACCCATTTGCCACCCTAGGCCTTACAGCACTTATGTAATCTAACAACTATATTGCTACAGATGGCGTACTACGGGCTGAACAAGGCTGTAAGTTAGTTGCCTGTAGCTAATATAGCTGTCCAAGCGGGTAATAACTAACAACAGTGAGGCTGCTCGCTCATGCCTGCGAGCACCTCCGACGTGTGGCAAGTGTTGCATACCCAGACATAATAGAACTCAATGTAGACAGCAATAAAGCAGCTTATCACAAAATGTTATATCGACCAGACTTGGCAACAAACAAGAGCTTGATTTGATTTGCTTGAGTTTTGAGGTTTTTCTCAAAACAAATCAAAACAAGATGAGGCCCTCGAGGTATCCAAACAAGAACAAACTGAGGCCGAGATTTGTTTGATTCTTGATTCGTCTTGTTAGGACCGAAGGCTGTAGCCAACCAGAGGCTGCCTATGAAGCTCTGACAGTAATCTCGCGATAGTTTTTTGGTGTTGAGGTTACCTAGCTTAGTCATTAGTTAGTTGTTTACCTTCTAGACGCGTGTCAAATCATCTTATTTTTAGTGCTCTATAAGTCATCAACAACGCCTATTTTACTGCCTATATCTATTGTTTTTTCGTGTTTTCTTGCCTCTAGATGCCTCCACGCGCCTAAAAACGTGCAGCAGAGCCACTGAATGGCCGCCAGAAACGTCCTCGAGTTAGCAGAGGTAGTGCTTCGCAACCTATTAACATAGACGACTCAACGCCTGAGTTACCTATACGTATATCCCTTCGTAAAGCCCTAGCTATTGCTGCTAGCCAGGCTACAATTGAACACCCATTTGAGTTGCAGTTACTCCAGTCACAGCCTGAAGCTGAGATCGTCCCGCCTACCGAGGCCTCCCGCGCAGCTACCGAGGCAGAAACTGATGCAGCTGAGGATAGAGATACTGAGGCTCTATTTGATAGTCATATGGCAGATAAATTTGATGGTATTGATTGGTCTCGCTTGAAGCTGTACGGTAAGCTACTCCGTACGCTCAAGAAGAAGAAGAGCTGGGTTTATCAGTACGGCTATCGCGTCGCGCTGCTCAAGGACCCTACCAGGATATTCTGGGTATGCAGGACCTGCCATGTTAACCGCTCGACTCGCGATAAAACTATACACGAGACAACTGTTTCAACCTCAGGCGCGCTTAAGCACATGGCGCTCCAGAGGCCTGGTCATAACCGTGACCGTAAAGGGAATATACTTGCTCCTATCCTACCTCCAGGGCAGCAGTCTCTTCACTTTGCAGTCCAAGATGGCCTTAGTCTTACTCAAGACATAGCTAATTGTGTTGGAAACTTTAACGTACAAGGTTTCAGGTACGCAGCAGTAAGCTGGATAGTTGATAATAACCATCCACTCAGAGAGTTTGAAACACCAGCGTTCAAGAGCTATCACAAGTAATTAGTAAGATCTATGTTAGCTTTGATAGCTGGACAATTAAGAGTGGCAAGCGCGGCTTTTTTGGAGTTGTAGTTCACTTTGCTAATGCTGAGGGTAAAATTAGGGACCTTCCTATTGCTCTACTACAGCTTACAGGCTCCTATACTAGCAAGAGGATAGCTGAGGTTGTAGAACAAACCTTAGCTACCTTTAACATATATGAGGATTCAATTGGATACTTTGTCCTTGGTAATGCCTATGCTAATGATAGTGCTGTCGCCAGCCTCGCACAAAGGTTCAACTTTGAAGCTTCCTACCGTCGCCTCCGCTGCGGTCCTCACACGCTTAATCTCGTTAGCCAGATAATCATCTTTGGATTGGATAAGGTCGCGTTTGATAACTGCGTCGAGGAGTACAAGGTAGAGGCTTAGTTCCTTAAGGACTGGCGTAAAGATGGACCTTTAGGCGTACTTATTGATATAATTAACTATATCTGAACGCCTATACAGCATAACCTATTTACTGAAGCTCAGCGTGCTGTTAATAGGCTCCCTTATGCTTAATCAACGACATACTTAAAGCCTATTAAGCCTGTTGTTACTTGCTGGAACAGCTTCCATGATACCTTTAAGAGGGCTGTCAAGCTTAAAGATGCAGTCGACAAGTACGCTAACGACTATATCAATCGTACATCCCGCGACGATATATACGCTGATTTAAAGGGCAATCGAAGGGCTTGCGCGCCTACTTGGATGAGGAGTAATGAGCTATCTGCAGCTGACTGGGCAGTAATTAATGAGTATATTGATGTATTGCGACCTCTAAAGGAGGCCTCAGAAAGCCTTGAGGCACGTGGCAAGTTAGGCAGATTTGGCGCAGTATATGAGATATTACCTCAATTTGAAGCTATCCTCAAGGCTTATGAGGCTATTCTAGAGCCATATAAAGATGTTAATTTCAATGCGTACGACGCCCTAGAGGACCACCTCGTAATCAATCTACGCGCTGCATGAATTAAGCTCGACTACTACTACAATAAGCTTGATGAGTCGCTAGTATACTACGCTGCGTGTTGCCTCTATCCTTACTACAAGAACTACTGCGCCAATAGCTGGAGAGATAGGCCTGCTCTCATCCGCTAGGGTGAGGCTAATCTACAGTTACTATGGGCACAGTACAGGGCGCAGTCACCTCCTCTAGAACGGCGCAAGGCACCGCGTACGAGCAGTCTACGCGACTCTATTGCTGCCATTGTCGATGCAGAGCCTAGCGATAGTAGCGATCTCGATATAGCAGATGAATTAGAGCGCTGGCGAAGGTATAAGCCAGCATGGACGAGCGCGCAATTTGAAGCCAGCAGTAACCCTGTCCAGTACTCGCTTACCCTGCGCCTAAGGTTTCAAAGCTCTCACGACTCGCGATCGATATTCTCACTATACCTGCGAGTAGCTGCGACTGCGAGCGCCTCTTCAGCGAACTAGGCGATCTCCTAGAGCTTTGGAGGCGTAAGATTGGCTCAAACTTACTCGCGGCGCTCTAATGTATCAAGAGCTGGAGGGTAGCAGGCTTTACAGTACTAAGGCAGCGATAGATGAGGCAGAAATAGCTATTAATGAAGAAGAGATTGCTAGGCTATATGATATACCTAATTGGAATAGCGATAGCTCGCAAGAGGAGTAATAACAGCGACCTATCTCACCTACAATTACAGCACTTCTACTATAGTAATTTTATATTTTGAGAGTAAGAGGCGTTTTATAGTAGCTAATAAAATAAATCTTTCACTTACTATCTCTTATTTCATACTGTTGTGGCGTTAAACTAAGCAGCTTAAGAGATGTATATAAACGCGCTAACTTAGCACTCTATTAAATCTCTTTACCTCTTCACTATAACATAGCGCTTAATAAGGCACTTCAGCAATAAAGTTATCAGATACAAGGTGCGTGCCTGGAAAGAGTATGCTGTTAGATCTACAGCACAGCACAGAGGGTACGCGATACTGTTTTGTAGTACAAAGCTCGGGCGTAACCACTTGGCACACACACACACACACACACACACACACACACTACATAAAAAGAAAAATAGAAAAGGAGACAAAGAAACAGATACAATAACCATATTTTGGACCACCTAATTGATGATCTCGTTCAATTATAATCCTAAAGCACCAGATAACGCATTTTATCTGACAAGAGTCTTACTTACTTCTTTAACTACTTATGTAATGTACACAATAATCAACCTATTTATAGAGTTATTTTTGCTATATATATAATTAAATTTTCCTATACTTGTGTCAGATGTAAGGCCCGATAGGGTGTTAGATGTCACGTGTGGATCTCCAAGTTGCGAGATCCAAGATGGTAGCACAAACTCTCAGGTGTAACCACTTGGCAGAGGGACACACAAAAAGGCAGAAAATAGAGAACACATAATCAATCACGTTTATCATTAAAATTCATCAAGATCAAGCCAAATAGTCCTTGAATCTGACAAGATGTGTCAGACTACACAAGTGCTGTTGTTAGATACCAGGTACGCGATACTGTATTGTAGTACAAATCTCGGGTGTAACCACTTGGCACACACACACGCTACATAAAAAGAAAAATAGAAAAGAAGACAAAGAAGCAGATACAATAATCATATTTTGGACCACCTAATCGATGATCTCGTTCAATTATAATCCTATAGCACCAGATAACGCATTTTATCTGACACGAATATAGGTGCTTTAACGAGCTAGAAGATCGCCCTCATCCGCAGGTAAGCTCTAGCTAAAGCTATCGTCAGACTCCTCTAATTTTATGTTTGCAGCAGCCTTATTAACCTCACCCTCATCCTCCTTCTCCTATCCAGTAAAGTTAACCCTGCCTTTAAAATCCTTAATAGAGATCAGATAGTCTTCTAAACTAGTAAGGCTTACTGCGATGCCTGTATAGACAAAGGATTGCACGACTAGCTGCTGTTTGTTGTCATAAAGGTCATCCCAGGCCTCCCCGACTGCTCTAGTTACTGCTATTCGTCTAGCATGGATGTAGCCGAGTCACGGGACACGTCGTCCCCTCGCGTTTCCTCTGCAGGTGCAGCTGCGTCAGAGCACAGCGACCACGACCACGATCACCCGCTGTCAACCACCACGACCACCTCCTCCACCTCCACCCATGTCTCCTTGACCGCATTGCGCGCCCTATGCACATCTCGCAACGACTTCGTCCTGGACGCCCCGCATGTCTTCCACCGCCTCGTCCTTGCCGTCGACGAGCACTTGACCGAGCCGGGCGAGACCGTGGCCGCCTGCATACGAAGATGCATCGACTTGTTCATGTAGTACTAGTTCCCTAATACCCCTATCGCTTATGAGCCCACGCTGCGGTCGTCCGCTGCTCTCTTCGACACAGGTACCGCATTCACCTCTCCCGCCAATCCTGGCCCGCCTCCAGTCGAGACGCTGAGAGCGTTCACACTTGTCACCGCTCTGTGCGCTCTCGTCATATCTACTATGCCTCACGAGCTGCTTGCCACGTCTAAGGGCCTTATGTGGCTATTCTACCACGCTTCGCGCGCAATGCTCAGGCCCTATAAGGAGCACGACCTCGAGTCTCCCTATTCGTTGTTATACTACATCTGAATATGGCAGTTAGCTGCACTGCAGAATATAACTAGCTAAGACAGAGCGTTATAGCATATCTATAGTAAGGGCACCTTATTAGCTATAAGGGCCTAAATCTATAATAAAGCTACTATTAGCCTTCTCCTGCGACTTAAAGCCTAGCTACTACACGTTAACTTTTAGCTTATATACCTAGCTAATAAGACTACTACTGCCTTTAAGGTCTGCCTGTATATTATTAATAATAAGAATCTTGTAAGCAGACTTACTCTTCGCGAGCAGGAAGACTATAAGGAACTACTCCTTAACCTGTTAAGGCCGTGCAACTAGAACCTATTTGAGAGCTGCCTTCTAATTAGCTTCTATCTTAAATAACGTCTCTAGGCTGCCGCTACAGACTTGGTCTATAAGATTAGGTAATACACTAGCTACTACTACTATCTCCTTTAGGATATGCAGGCAGTTAGTTTAGACCTAGGCAAGCTTATTAACATATACCTAAGCTTTATTTTACTTATTAACGAGCTTCTAAGCTAGCTCTAGTCCCTATATAGTGCTATTAAAATAGTTAAACTAGCTGTAGTAGAGTATTAAATAGCGAGTTTCTAGGCGTAGAGGAGTAACGTCTTATTAGTCTATTACTGTATAAAAATTATTATCTTATAAAAATGTATTAAAAGCAGTATCCTAGAGGCAGTAGGGCTAAATAACTAACCTGTTTCCTAGGCTATATAAAAGTTAGAAATTACTTAGGATTTTATTTATAAGTTGTAGATAGTACTCTTTATATATTTTAAAGTATAGGGCGAATCTGCAGTACGTAATTCTATACTCCCCCTTTTCCCCTTGACTCTAGCGCCAACTAGAGATTTCCCTAGACTAGGTTGAAGGAGTCCGCCGTGTAGGCAGTATTCTGCTTGCAATTACTAATAATGCCCTAACTCTTGCAATTACCACACGAGCTCGTACCCAGTTCGAGCAATTATTAAATATTCTGGCGAGCCTAGACTCGAAAGCATCTGATAAGCTAGAGGTACCGGAATTCTTTGCAGAATTTTGCCAATAAAACAATCTTTCCTCAGGACCTCAGAGATACTGACGGTCTGATCAACCTGCAGACTGCATGTAATTCAGTATGTACTTGTCAAGTTGCGACGATGCATGATCTAGACATTGTGGCCAACGTTTCACGCCGTCGACTCTACTGCAGCAATGCCTCCAAGGCTGGGAAGGCATCGCCGTCTGTCTTCCACGCAGAGCTCAAGGTACAAACTGTGGATTTGGGAGACGAATACGGAGGAACCTTTCAAAAGCAAAGGGGTAAGGTCATATGCTGAATCAGGTGAATACACTGAGCACGTGAGCAGGGGCCATATAAAGCTAACAATCGTTATTTTTCCACCGAGTTGGCAGTTTGCGCCAAGCCTCCAATAAAACCACGACCCTGTCTTACTTTCTGACAAGACTAAAGAGTCTTGGGTTGGTTCTTGCCAATAGCCTAAAGTTGGTCACAGAAATGTCACAAGCAGAAGTCAGAGGTAATTGTTCAGTAGTCACTTGGGTTGTACACAATAGCCATAAGGGCTCATCCGTATAGCTAATGCTGTGGTCCATAATTTGAAAGAACGACCAGGAACTCAAGGTCTCGGTTCACGCACCATGCTAGCCAAACCCGTCTTTGCAAGACTGTGTGATTGCGTACAATTGAAACATGGTAGGCGGCCAATGTGGACCCCTGGTTGCCACGATGCCATGGAGTTAATCCCTAAGTGCCGTTGAGGGGCTGCTTGTATGTTGTTCCGTTCAAGGTGGTGCTCAGCGTTCCGTTCGCAGAGAGAAAGTTTGTGAGAATGTCAATGGAGATGTGGAAGCCATCGGGACTGGTGAGTTTTGTGTTGAGCACGTCTGGTCCGGTTTGAGTCAGGTTTGAGAACCAGGCGAGAGCGCTAATGCTGAAGTCACCGTCGGCGGTGGTGGCGTTCTCGTAGCCGTTGAGGAACAGTTGTCCGTCTTCTGAGTAGTTGTGGTAGGTGACTGCCACGCTATGGATAGACAATCCGTCTCCCGATTTCTCTATGACAACTTGGGCGGATCCTGAATTATTGGCCTCGAGGGTAAACGTCCCAGCTTCAGGAGAGGGTGAGATCGGCAAAGCAGCTCCTGGTTCATACCGAGTAGCCCATGAGATAAAATCTGGTCGTGGAGAGACTGGCCGCACCGGCGATGGAACGCGATCCGGGAAAGTGGCCATGACCATGCGCACATCTCTACCGCCCTGTTCTTTGGAAGGGAAACACGGCAACGGGTACGCACCACCACAGGCGGGAGACTTGGTTTGGACCTCCCAATACACCAACTTGGTCCCATCAAGTGACCATCTGGGGTCTGCTTGGCCGTTCCACTGCGGATCGTTGAGGGCGCCGCCACTGAGTTCGCCAAAACCCGGCCCATTGATCTTCTGTCCGTAATAAGACCCACGGTCACCAGTGCCATCAAGTACGTACGGCACAAAGAATCTTCGCATTCCGTTATTGCGGGTGGACGAAGCCACAGCAGCCGTCACCAGATCGGTCAGGGGCGGAACGCCGCGCATGCCGGAAAGGAACATCTGACGATCTGTACCGCGAGTGTCCATGATAGCCCACCATTTCCCGTCGCGGGACCCGTCAATTGGATCAATGTACTCAGGATGGCTCGTCAGACGCCGGACCTTGCCGGTGTCCATACTGACGGCGTAGACGTCTATATTTGAGGATTCGGTAGGGTAACCAATGTAAACAATCTCGTCGCCTGGACCACTAAAGCCGCGCAGTTCTCCGACGGCAATGTCTTGATGGTTGATAGTGACTGTGGAACCTTCAGTCTTGATAGAGCCTGTAGAGTTTGGATCCACGAGGACGTTGGTGTTGACGACATCGTACCGCGGAGCAAGAGGCAGCCCCGTGGTAGGGGAGGGATTGTACTCCAGTCTCCCAAAGTAAGCAAGCTGACCTAGCTTGCCGCCAACATTTGTAAAAGAGCTGAAGCCGAGATGGACATTGTCCGGATGAATACGCAACTCTCGTATACTACCGCCAGGACCGGAACCATTGGCAGCCGTGTTCCAGTGGATGGGCAGCAGGCGTGTATGCTCGGTCGTGCACGCTTCGCTAGCGAGCCCGAACTCGCCGCAGTCCAGAATATAAGGACCAACGAGAGCCCGTTTGCCGTCGTCAAAAGCTTGCGGGTAGTCGAGATGCTCGGTTGCGTCGATGCCTACGGTGTTGGGGACGCCTGGCACACCACACGTCAAGCACTTCCACTTCTCGCCGTCCCCAAAGGCGGAATCGTCCGTCTTGACGATGATGATTTGGGATCCGTTGTACGCGCTTCCCGGTTCAGGAGCGAGTGGTGCGTCCACAAAGTGGACGAGGGGGCGAGTACATGCTGTCCGTCCGGTAGGAAGACTCCAGACATGAAGCTGCGTCCGTTGGAAGCAGGCATGCAGCCCGTTCGCCTAGGGTTGACCGTCGCATCGCAGGCACCAACGGTGTACTCTGTGATTGCTGGTGGCAAGGGAAGCCGGGTGAGCCCAATCTTTTCGGGCTCTGGCGGCCCCGGAATGTCATGACGGTTGCTGTCTGACACATGGTCATCTAGCGGAGTTGCATCAGCGATAGGAGCTCGCAGAAGCAGAAACAGAAGCCGAAGCCCAAGGACGGAAGCTTTGGGTTGCATGGCGCGTAGATGGCATATAATAAAGCGCAGGCAGCTGGTGTTGAGGTTCTTGTAGACCGGAACTGACGCTGGCTACATGGATCTATATAGTTACATCTGGTGCTACTGCGGATATCCAGCGTATTACGTATGGTCTATTGCGTAGTGCCTATTGCGGATATTGCCTACTATCCAATAGTTTGCATTGCCTGCAGGCTGCGGCATTGATTGAGGTGCACCTCTATTGTGGCCCACGGCTGGCGCCCATCTTTGTCCATCACCCCGACCGTCGGCTAACCGTGGCTGGCCAATTTTACCTGCCGAGTACCTACAGTATGTACGTGGACTGCCGTAGGGAGCTTGGCTAGCCAGTCGCCGCGGTGATTTTGATTTTACTATCGAGGCATGCCCGCTAACTTGATTTAATTTAGGTAAATGCCCGCGGCGACTTTGCTCAATGCAATTCGAGACGGTACAAACTAATCACCGAAATCGCCAACATACCTATGTGCCACTACCTATTCGGGGTAACCGGGTGCCAGGTCAACCCCGTGGGGAAAAGCTTTTGTCAAGCGTCAAGCAAGCTGCAGCTGAGGGCGCAACCAGTATTTATTGAACATGATGAGTGCAATACCCCCATACACTCACTTCCTGGTTCTCCATCATCCTAGACTTCCTTGTCACCGAGACCTAGTCACAACCTGTCTGCAATGGATCAGAAACCCCACGCCGCAATGGAAAAAGAGCAGCACATTGACAGGGTGGCCGAAGTCCATCCGTCTGCTGTCGAGCTTCATGCCGCTGCGGCAGACGAAAAGCACTCTCTCACTTCCCGCTACATGCTCGGCATCTACTTTCTCATACTTGTCGGGTATCTGGTGTCCACCATTCAAGGCTTTGGTACGGTCCCCTTTTCCGCGCTCACCCACATAGTCGTCAACCCAACGGCAGCAAGAAGCTCTCAGTAATACTGACATGCCACAATGTGGTGTTAGACGGCTCACTCATGGGCGCTATCAACGCCATGGGACCTTACCACAAGAGCTTCGGGCTGACAGGCGCCGACGCATCGACCGGAGTTGTCTTCATCATCTACAACCTGGCTCAGATTGCTGCATTCCCCGTCTGCGGAGCCCTCAACGACTACTACGGCCGGAAGGTCTGCATCTTCACCGGCTGCGCCATCGTCCTCGTTGGCACTGCCGTCCAGGCTTCAGCGCAAAATCTGGCAGCTTTCATCGGCGGGCGGTTCGTTCTTGGTTTTGGCGCCGTTGTCGCCCACGCTGCTGCTCCCGCCTACGTGGTTGAAATGGCGCCACCCACCTATCGAGGCATCACGGCCGGCCTGTAAGTCTTCACTCAGTGGCCCGAATCATTTTCGCAGTCATCATGATGCTAATGTAATGGATATTCAAGGTACAACAACTTTTGGTGGGTAGGCAACATCCTGGCCGGGTGGACAACATACGGAACCAACTTGTAAGAACTGTTTATCTATCAACCTCATTCTTCATTTTGTTTTGCAACCCCTTGGAGATGCTCGATTCTGAACTTGTACTAATTCTGAGCCCATAGGAACTACTCTGACTCCTGGGCCTGGAGGATCCCAACCATAATGCAGGGCGCCCTACCCAGCATTGCCATGATCTTGGTTTTCTTCATTCCTGAATCTCCTCGCTGGCTCATCAGTCAAGATCGGACTGACGAGGCACTCCAAGTTCTGGCCACTTACCACGGCAACGGTGACGTCAACTCGGGTATCGTGCAGCTGCAATACCGCGAAATCATGGAGGAGAAGGCCCAGAACCCGACGGAAATCAAGTGGTGGGACTACCGGGATGTGGTTGCCACCAGACCAGCCCGATACAGGCTGATGTTGGTTGTGCTTACTGCTTTCTTCGGGCAATGGAGCGGCAACAACGTTGTATCCTACTTTATGGTAAGTTTCTTCTGTCACGCCTCCCTCCCCTTGTCTGAACTTCATCCCGCTGATGCCATCGAAAGCCTGCTATGGTCGAGAACGCCGGTATCACGAATAAAAACACACAGCTTTTGATCAACGCAATCAACCCTATCCTTTCTTGGATGGCTGCCATGGTCGGCTCAACAATCCTCGATAAGTTTGGCCGTCGCAAAATGATGATGGGTGGTTTGACTGGAGCTATGTCCTGCTATATTGGCCTGACAGCCTTTACTGCTCAAAGCGAAAATAACAAGAACCTTGCATATGGGGTTATTGTCTTCATCTACCTCTTCGGTATATGCTTCGCTATGGGCATGACGCCCTCCGCCACCCTATACCCTATGGAGATCCTTGAGAATAGGACAAGGGCTAAGGGCTCAGCTCTTAAGTTTGTGTTTCTTAATATCACAACGATGACTAACACTTTTGGCGTTAGTGTCGGCATTAAAGAGATTGGGTGGAAGCTCTACGTGATCTATATATGCTGGATTGCAGTCGAGATTATCATCATCTTCCTCCTCTTCGTTGAGACCAAAGGCAAGACTCTTGGGGAGCTTGCCGTCATCTTCGATGCCAAGAATCCTCGCAAGGCAAGCACGCAGAAGGCCAAGATTGTCCTTGATCAAGACGGACATGTGCTGGGCAAGCTTGACGACTTGAAAGAAGCTTAGCTGGTCGCAACGACTCCGGCCGCTGGGAACCACAACGTCTGAGCCTACGGTGTGGTGTATCTCATGTAGGCGACGCCTATGCCAAGTCAGGGACTACTTTGTGTTCAATCCATCAAGCCAGAATGTATCTTTCGGATCAGCGTGGTCTCTCCATGACAAATTATGGTACAGTCACAGGACAAAAGTCTGTTCGCTAAGGTGGCTAGCGTCCCCATCGCCACTTAAGCCCTTAACTTCAAAGTACTATAACATTACGTAGGATAGACTAAACTGGACAATTTTTAGTGCAAATTAATCGCAATACACTTAATATTTACTTTAGTAGCCCTGTGTAAGTCCTACAGCGTTAAGGCAGTGTAGTATGCTAGTAATTAGCTTACAGATTAGTAAGTTAGGGATAGCTGCCTACACCTCTAATAGCCCTATTTTAAAGCGATCCTAGTTATCTTTAGACTCTCCTATATAATTAAACTTAGGATAGAGCTTATAAACCTTCTGTTTAAGTGCCTACTAGATATGTTTAATTAGGTTAAGGTCTAGAGAATATAGTAGGAAGTTAACTGTCTATACGCTGTGAACCTCTAACTACTCCTTTAAGAGAGTAGTAGTATAGATACGTAAGTTATCTTGTATAAACCTCTCGCTAGCTCTATATTAAGGTAATAGGTCTTCCTTAAGGGCCTGAGTATAACTCAACGCGCTATAGCCTTTACGTCGTGCTGATAGATTACGGGTCATAATTACTAGAGGACTACGCCTAACACGACCCCCTGCAGTCATCTATATTGACGCCCACACTATGCGAGCAGATTGGCGAGCAGTGGTAACCTCATCTATCATCTTATGCCTCCATTTCTTATTAGGTAATCGCTGTACCTATAGTATGTTGTGGCCAGAGCCTTGGGCAATTGTCTTCTGAACGCAGCGTTGCGAACAGCTAAGAGTCTCTGCGATTTCCTTAGTCCGCACACCCGCCTCTTTCTGGGCTAGAACATAATTGCGCTGGCTTTCTGATAGTTCACCTCTCTGCATTCGATTACCACTAATTTCTGTGCTAAAAGCTCTCATTTTAATGTAGTTATGTTGAGTTAGAGAAGCAGTGCATCTGCGCGTTCGCGCGTTGTTGTTCTGGCACATGCGCGACGCGAACAACTTTTGTCCTAGTACTGTAGTTATCCTATATGTATAAATTAATATATTCGCTCCAGCTATTTATATTATGCAGCGCGTCTTCAACTCCAGGTTGTTGTCTTCTTCATACTGCTTCCTGCACTTGCATTCGTTTCCTATTTGTCGAAACAAGTGGCACATTTGCGCTCTTTTTTTCTGTATTCCATGGGTGGGTGCATTGCGGAACGTCCGCTTTTTGTCGTCCGTAGCGTACTAGCTCACTTTCAAGCATGTCGCACCGAAATCTCCATGTGTATAAACGCAGGTCGAACTTCGCCCACCCATATCATCTATCACGCACTAGCAATGGACCGTAGGCCTGACTGCAATGGCGGGATGAGCTGCTATTTATTCAGGCGGTGCATTCCGTATAGTATCTTCTTGTGCCAGACATAGACATTGTTGATCGTATTGATGCTGCTGTATTTGGAGCTGGCCGACATATGATAGTAATTTGCAAAAAAAAAAAAAAAAAAAAAAAAAAATTAAGATGGACACGGAGAAGTTCGGGCTCGTATCATTGTGAGACCTTGTCTGAAATCGCTCGGCTTGCTGCCCACGCTAACGGTGGAAACATTGCAAGACTGTCCGCGCGAGCAGGTAAAAGCCGCATTCATAGGCCCTGATATCTTGGTGTATTACTTAGTGCTTCATGGGGCATCACTTGGTATTTTCTGTGCTTCTCTGGCGCTTAGATTGTCGTTGTCCTGTGTACTTACCTACCGCTATGACAGAACGGCAGCTCAACATATGCGTGTTGCTGAAACAGCCCAAGACTATGAGCGCCGGGAGCAGCACCTCTCCTATATGGAATACTGCAATGCACGAAATTTCAACGCCATGGAGGAGTTTTCCACCTCGTCTGTTGACATCAACGACGAGCCAGCCCTGGACGCCCTCTACACACCACGTTCGGGGGATGCCAGGCCAAAGGAGAGAGAAGCGGCCAGTAGAGATGACATCACCTATGCCCTTGATTACGCCGCGTATCAGAGATTCGTTGGAGGCAAGATAGAACTAACTAAACTGCTATATACACATACTGATCTGGGAAGCTGCTACTTGTAGCTAGGCCTAGCGTGCAGTATCCCTCGGACACATGTGCCGGCTCCAAAGAATGCGTCACTGTGGCGGCGCAGGCCAGTGGTCTAAAAGCGCCGGTTCGCCCCCCAGGCTGAAATCGCAAACCGTCTTCCGATCAATATCGAGCATGAAACTGTACGCACCGGGGTACAGCCACAAATTGCCCTGTTCGTCTGCGCGCGCCAGGTTGCCCAGATTCATGGACAAGGACGCCGCTTGGGATTCACCAGCTGCAATGTTGAAGAGTCTTGTATATGCCGCAAGGGACTTCTTGGGACGTGGCTCTGGGCCAAAGGACCCGCTGAGGAAGCCGAGGGCTACGTAATCAGATGGCACGGCTCCTGTGTTCGTGACGTTTACCGATATGGTGGTGAAGGGCGTGAGGTCCTTGAAAGGTGTGGTCATGTTTGACACAAGGGACGAGATGTTGTACGTTGTGCTGAGGGCCTCGCATGCCATGGATGTGCTGAAATTCGTATAGTGCAAGCCATAACCGAACTCAAAGACCGGTGTGCCAGTGTACCACTTGTAGGTTTGCCTGTTTGTTTGTTTGTTTGATCGGCAGGCGTTCTGTATCTACAAGGACAAGCGACTTACACAGGATTGTGCAGTGTTTTATTCTCTGATTCGAACGGCCGGAGGCTCTGATTGTTCATAGGCAGTTAATCAACAAAGTTGCCCTAACGTAGTGAGTCCATGCTGCAACATATGTGGGGCTGAGGGAGACGGACATAGTGCTTCGTGACAGGGAGCCTGCCAGCTGGCGCAGTCTTTCCTGTCAGGATGTTCATGATTGCTGTTCCTCCATCCTGCCCCGGGTACCCGGCCCACACCAGCGCATTGACCGCGGGATTTTCCAGCAACGGAGAGCTATCAACCATGGTGCCCATTTGCACAACAACCAAGGTCTTTGAAACATCCGCTAGCTGATGAATGAGGGCAAGCTGTGTCTGGGGCCATGTAATGTCAAAGCGAACCTATGGTCATTAGCACTTGCTCACCTTACACTGCTTTCACGGCACACTTACTCTGGCTTCAGCTTCAATCGAGTTATCAATACCGCCCACGTAAAGAACCACATCCGCTTCCTTGGCAATAGCTATTGCATCCGCGAATTTGGTAGTGTTGGTGGAGTTGATGTCAGCACCCTGTGTGAATGTGACCTCGAAATTGGCTTGCTGTGCTGCATATAGGGGAGATCTGAGATAGGGTGCGATACCGTAGTAGTTCCCTTGCATCTCAGTCGAAGCATTCGCCCAAGGCCCAATGACGGCAATTGACTTCGTAGCCGAAGCTAACGGCAAGGTGCCGTCATTTTTGAGCAGTACAATTCCTTCTTCAGCGGAACGAAGAGCGAGTTGTTGGGATGCTTCTGTGGAAACATTGGCCCACGTAAGTTGTCGATAAGGCTGAATCTCCGGCGGGTCGAAATAACCCAGGCGAACGAGAGAGGTGTAGCGGCGGATCAATGACAAGTCCAAGGTCGGTATATCAATCAGTCCCTCACTAAGCGCCCCCATCAAGGAAATTTGGATAGAAATTGCCGCAATCCAAGTCCACACCAGCGTCCAAAGCAACAGCGACTCCTTCCTCTGGCGTCTTCGTGTAGTTGTGAACCGTAGCTGGCAGTATGCGCGCACTGGCGTTGTAGATGTATTGAACTGCGCCACAGTCGCCGGCAACGTAATGGTCATCTTGATTCCATGCCCAATGTTCTCTCAGCACGTTCTGCAGCAGATAGTTGTTCGCACAAGCTGGAACACCGTTGACGGCGTTGTAAGAGCACATGACAGACTGGGCTTTGGAGTCTCTCGCACATTCCTGGAATGGGGCAAGATAGTAATCTCGGAGATCGTGGGCGCTGATGACGGCATTATATCCAGTTCGAAAAACACCTCCCCAAGTGTCCAGATCATTTCCAGCATAGTGCTTGCAGGTTGCCGCTACCCTCGTATAAGGGTCTACACCCAGGTTGCCCTGGAAGCCGCTGACCCACTGCTTGACATAGCGTGATCCATGGAATATGTCTTCTCCTGGGGTTTTCTTGACCGCGACCCCAGCGTGGATCTCTGTAAGGGTTGATATTTGGAGTGAAGTAGTTGAGACCGGACCTGTTGGCATTATTGAAGGCTCGTGCTTCAATAGAGACTGTTGTAGCGATTGCGTAAACGAGTTCATCATCAAAAGATGCACCCATCACAATAGGTTGCGGAAACGATGTTCCATAGGAAAAGTCAGAATCGGGAGCAGCAAAGTTCACGCCTGGACATGTAGCTATTCCATGGGAAGCCTCGTTCCACCTGTACACAGTAAGCCGATGACCAGAATCGGAGACATCACTCGGTGACGTGGTATGAACAGCTGTAATGAGTAGCCTAATACCAGCCCCGGATGTATTAGCTAGCAAATACCTACCATTCGTATAGAGGTAGACCAATTCGAGGAGCGCCGGGGCTCGCATTTTGAGTGTTTTTGACTTTCTCCTCCAGAGTCAATAGCTTAACTAGCTGCCTAGGGCGTCAGATCTTCGTATCCAAAGTGACGGCTGGCGGTACACACTGCTGCCGCACGAGTGTACGGATCAGCGCTCGACTCGCATACAACAGTGCTCGAAAGCTAGAATGCAGCGAGTCAGCGGTGTTTGAACATCGGGTCCATGATGGAAGGATGACTTGCAGGACCATTGACACAATCGGGGAATTCCGACGATACAAGTGCACCAAAGGTGGCAAAAGCCAGCAAATATTTGAAAGCCATGGCTGAACTACTAAGTTTGACTTAGAAGTTTCGCAGCTATAACCTGCCTCGGTGCTTCACAAAGAATCCAGAGGGTATTTATAAAACACCACGCGCATCTATAACCCACTACAGAACAGGAACAAAGTCCGATGTTCCCTTGACAAATTGGCGGCGGGTATTGTATAAGGTTGCGACCCTCTAGGTAGCACAGGAATTGATGTCCCTAGTAGAGCCTCGGTCGCCATGATAGGTCAAGATTTGAAGCTCATAGTGTTGTCTCCACGCTTGGTCTTGGCCGTTCGCAGTGCACGTCGAACTATCTCTCAGAGAGGTGCTTGCTCCTTGCCGATAATAACCTACATGGTTGCGCCATCGGGCACATTGTAGCCATACGGTGGACTGGGCGAGGCTAATGCGGGGTGTGGGGTATGGGGTATTTTGCCAGGACAAATGGATAATTGATCCGCGGCGCTTTTGTCTCCGTGATTGTACAAGTATTATTTCCACACTGAAAAGCGAAGAGGCTCTCGCGCCTGAATCCAAAAACGGCGCAAGGGAGACCAACACCAACAAGGTTAGAGGGAAGTGCGGGGTTTGAACGCTTCCGCTATACGAGACAGCAACCGAAGAGATCCGTATTACGGAGTACATACGGAGTATTTGTTCGCAAATCCAGGTATACGGCCGCGTAGCGTAGCGTAGCACTGCCAGTCCAAGATTGGAGCATTGCGGTAATTACCATAGGTAGTCACGACCTTCACCGGCAAGGGCGACGGGACGGCATCAACATTGCCGTCAAGGTGATTGACGGCTTGGTTCTCACATTTCAGATTAGCTTGTTCAATCCACCTGGTCCACCTACCATAGGTATTTCCTGGTTTGCCCCGTCTCTACCACTGCGAAAACCTGGAAGCAACCATATTCATACCATCTGTTTGTACATAAAACCGTTACGGGGACATGTTACAGTGGCTCTTTTGCCTCGCCCTATCTCCGTGATGGCCATCTCGTGTTGCCACACCAGCGTCCTCATTGCTGGCGTTGTGGGCGAATTACTTCTTAATTCGTGATTCGTCCTCAGCAGGAGATGAGCACGAGGAAGTACCGGTAAGCACACGTACCGGTACTTACGGTACGGTAAGGGGACGGCATCGACACTGACTAGTATTGTATATAGGCAAGACCTTCAATGCCACATGAAATCCAAGTGCTTGTTCAATTGCGAGATCAGTTCATCAAGTAGCCCTAGCACCTCGTAGCCGTCATATACGCCTTGCCACTTCGGGGAGGTGACCAATGTAGCGCTAATCCTGCACCTGCACCTGCACCTGCATCGAATTCTCCGCGGGGTTCGCATTTGTTCTCGTCCAACCCCACTTCGCGTTTTCTTCCAAGTCCCGCGACCGTTGCGGACCAGATGCATTAATAACTGGAGATGCTGAGGAGACATGGAAGCTTACGGAGACAGCAAGGGCCAGGAAACTGATAAGGCGGCGGCGGAGGAGTTCACGGAGCTAATTTTGCGTGCATACATTGATCCGAAGCCTAGGACTCGATGTACTTCAAGGCGGTATTCCACCGAATTTGAACACCTTGCTCTGTACCTCAGCGACGAGCAGAGACATTACCCTCGCCAACTCCCAGATATGTCTGACAGCCAGCACCCTACAGAGCTCCCCGACTGGGATAATCTAGATGTTATCCATCGCAACACGCTTCCCCCTAGGAGTCACTTCTACCTTTACTCGACTGAGGCAGAAGCCCTGACTCATGACACTTCTAAGGCCATGTGCCAGAGTCTCTCTGGGACATGGCGATTTCACTCTTCGTTTTCACCTTTTCATGGCCCTCGCAATTTCTGGCAGCCAGGTTTTAACGCCGACTGCTGGGCTGCGATTACCGTCCCGGGGCATTGGCAGCTTCAAGGACTTGGAGGACCTCCCACCTACACGAATTTGCCGTACCCTTTCCCCATCGACCCCCCTCATGTGCCGTACCATGACAACGAGACGGGGCGGTATCTGACGACGTTCCGGGTCAACAATGGGCTCGAATATGGCTTGCATCAGTTCAGACTTCGATTTGAAGGTGTGGATTCTGCCTTCAAACTTTGGGTCAATGGCCGTGAGGTTGGATATTCGCAGGGCGCGCGGAATCCTTCCGAATTCGATATCAGTCCCTATCTTCGCTTCAACGGCGCCGAAAACGTCCTAGCCGTCGAAGTGTATGCTAGGTGCGACGGCACTTACATAGAGGATCAGGACCAGTGGTGGCTCAGCGGCATCTTTCGCGATGTATATCTTCATGCGTTTCCACGGGTGCACCCAAGTGATGTCTCGGTTCGGACAGAACCAGCAGGACATGTTGAGGACGGCGACTGGAAGTTGCATGTTAACATGTCACTCAATGCCGACACGGCCCTTGTGGCCAGACTGTTTGACAATGCCGGCACCGCCGTGGCCGACACCCAACGCCCGTGCCTGGCTCCGTCGGATGAACTGGAGATGCTCGTCCAGCGACCCCTTCTATGGACTGCGGAGACGCCAAACCTGTACACGCTCACCCTCAGCTCGGACCTGTTCAGTCTTGCCCTCCGAGTCGGGTTCCGCAAGGTCGAGATCAGAGAGGGCATCTTTCAAGTCAATGGCAAGCCTGTCAAGTTCCGCGGAGTTAATCGTCACGAACATCACCCAGACTCTGGCCGCACAGTGCCCTATGAATTCCTCCAAAAGGATCTCCGCATGATGAAGGGAGCGGGTATAAACGCAATCCGCACGTCTCATTATCCAAACGACCCCAGACTGTACGACCTTGCCGACGAGTTGGGCTTCTGGATTATCGACGAGGCAGACCTCGAATGCCACGGTTTCGACCGCATCGGAGCAGACAACCCGGCAGCATTCACGACCGATAATCCGGATTGGAAGCAGGCGTACCTCGATCGCGCTACGCAGCTAGTATACCGCGACCGCAATCATCCGTCCATCGTCATTTGGTCTCTTGGTAATGAAGCTTGGTTCGGTCAGAACATCAAAGCCATGTACGACCTGGTCAAGCAAATCGACCCCACGCGTCCGGTGCATTATGAACAAGACCGCGAGGCAGAAACCATGGACATGCTGAGCATCATGTATCCAGGACTGCCCGATGTCCTCGCGAAGGCGTCGGAGAAGGACTTTTCGAAGCCCTATCTGCTCTGCGAGTTTGCATATGCCGGAGGTAATGGAGTCGCTGGCATCGACGAATACTTTGACATTTTCTACGAATATCCCCGCTGCATGGGTGGGTTCTTATGGCAATGGGCTAACAATGTAAGTCCAGCCTTGGTTTCCGGCCTCCTAACCCACAACGTATACACGACGGCTGAAAAGGTGTAGGGCCTGCGCACAAAGACGGCCAACGGCGTCGAATTCTTCGGATACGGGGGGGATTTTGGCGATTTCCCCAACGATAGGGCTATCCTCATCAACGGGATTTGCACATCGGCGCACGAGCCAGCACCCACCTTCGGACCCTATCAAAAAGCCATTCAGCCAATAAAGCTATGCCGGGTCGATGGTGACACAATTGTTCTCCAGTCACGCTACGACTTTCTATCCCTTGGCCACCTTCGCTGTCACTGGAGCCTGGTCTCGGAGTTAGCTCCAGACGGAGCCAAGCACGAAATCGATATTCCTCAAGGTGAGTCGAGTCCGCGGCGACAGTGTAAACAGATATCTGTGCCAAAGAAGATGCTGGCATTGAGAATCGTGGAAGACTGATTCTCGTTCTGCAACAGATATAAATCCGCATGCGAAGTTTGAGCTGGTCATTCCCGGTTTGTCAGGCCCATTCTCGAACGAAACGTATGTCAACCTCAGCTTCACCACTCGAGATGTCTCGCCCGAAGGCCCTGCTGGGCACCAGATTGCTTGGGGGCAGGCTCGGATCTCAGGGCCTACTAACTCGGTGATGCTGGGGCAATCGCTTCGCACACAAGCTGCTGCTACCGACGCAGCTGGTGGCCGAGCGACTGTCGAGAAGATTGATGATACGGCACTGAAGATCACCTCGTCAACGGGATTCTCAGTTTGGACCATCGATCTGACCCAAGGCTTGTTGGTTAGCTGGATACGCGATGGCTCCGAGACCATCGCCCGGCCACTGACCATGGATCTGTGGCGAGCGACAACAGAGCCCGATCGCCGGAGTTACGGGCTTCAGTGGCTTGACCGCCGTGTACATCAAACGCAGTACATGGCCAGGCAGGTCGAGTGGTCAGACACGGACCACGAGGGCCGGCTGACAGTTCGGGTGCATGGGCGTGTTGGCCCGCCTGTTCAGGCGTGGGCCATCGCGCTGGTGACGACCTTCACCATCCAGGGGGATCATGTCAACGTTGCCGTCCAAGGCCGCATGACTGGCCCCAACTTTCCCGACACGTTGCCGCGGATCGGGCTTTCCCTCGCCCTGCACGGCGTGGCCCAGGCCAACTGGTTCGGGCGTGGGCCTGGCGAGAGCTACATTGACAAGAAGAGCCACCAGCCATTCGGGGTGTGGAGTAGCACTGTCGACGACTTGTGGGTCGAGTACGAGGAGCCCCAGGAGTCGGGCAACCGGACAGATGTGCGGTGGGTGGACTTCTTGGGCGAGTCATCAGAACGCCGGCTCCGCGCCAGCTTTGGTGTGCGCGAGGGATGTTCGTTCGCCGCATCACATTACCAGGTCGAAGACGTCGCGGCGGCGGGCCATCCGTTTGAGCTTACCCCAAAGCGCAAGGCAGAAACCCTCATCCGGCTCGATTGGCGGCATCAGGGTGTGGGATCGGGCCTGATCGAGACGGGGACGGTGGAAGAGGAGTGGAAGCTAAAGCTGAGGGACTTTGAATTCAGTATTGACTTAGATTAGAAGAGGTACGCGGGCTTGTTTGGCTAGATAGAGAGGTGAACAAAACCAAGACATGGCCTCGAGCTTGTCCATGTGCTGCAGAGAAAATGGCCCCGTACGCGTAGCGCATATTTCGAACTAATGCTAGGTATTCAGCTCCTCTGACGCCTTGGAGTTTAGTTTGGCAAGTAAATCAAGGAGCCTGCAGAATATGAGGCAATGCGTGGCTGAAGAACCTCGTTTTCAGCGTTCTGCACCATCTCAAGGAGAATGCTTCCGACGATGCGAATCCTCTGAACCTAGAGTTTCCGGCGGCGAATTAGCAACAAGAGTCGCTCACAGGGGTGGCAGAAAAGATAGGGGACGGAGACGCGAAAACGCAGTCCGCCTGACTTACACTTGACTTCCCCTTGACCTGGTGATAGATAAAAGGAATATCTTCGAGTGCCTGGACGAAGCCCTGTATTAGCTCCGCCTTCTTGAGCCCTATCGAGAGGCCATCGTCCCTAATCCCCATGACGCCGACAAGGTTGCCTTCAATGCACCGTTGCATGATGATGACTCTGAGGCAGTGGTAGGCCATGACCAGAGCGCACCTCTGCACCCAGAAGCAATCCTTCTGAAAAGGTTCAACCACTCCTTCGACCGCAGCCATAGTGCCGAGGCTTGAGAGCTGCAGCCAAACAGGCAAATCCTCGATGATGACCACGAACTGGAGGTGGAGGCCCATCAGCGTCGAAGTCAACGAAGCTCGATCCTCTGGCGTCGACAAGGCCGCGGCCCCTTTGATTCGCTGTATAAGATCACAGCCAGTTGACCACAGGCGGAAAAGCAGATGGCAGCAAACCAGCAGGCGCTCCTCGAAGGAATTGGCGTACAAAGGGTGATCTTCCTGGAGCAGAGGCCCTAGTGGCTGGCTGAGAGGCTCGACGGTAAGCCCGCCGACGAACATGACTTGGTGGAGGAGAGCGGGACGGGTCTCGAGGCTGGTGGCCGCCTTGTCAGACATGAAGATGTGCCAGAAGTTTTGACGCAAGAGCTGGACCTCGACGGGGTCACGATGCATGGCTGGGGTGATTGCGGCGGCGGCTCCGGGCCAGGATGCAGGCCCCTGAAGCGCCTGTTCGTTGTAGAGACGCAGCGACAAGGCGAGCAGAGCAGCTTGGCCGTAGACGTGAACAGCGAAGCCAGTTTTGCCGGTGATGTGCTGGGCGGCACTGCTGAACAGTGAGCTGATGGTGAGCGAGGAAGAGTCGGGGAACTCGACGACGTACTCCTCGTAGGATTTGAGCATGCGGCTGGAGGCGTGGAAGAAGGGAGCAGCAACCAGCTCGCTGTAGTGGAGCAGAGAGCGGCCCATGATGGCCGAGACGGAGCTGCACAGGGCGGTGACGAGGGCAAAGTGGCGCATGCGAGTGACGCGGTCGTGTTCGTCGTCGGAGAGGGTCGGAAAAGTACGTGGCCGAGTGTTTGCGCACCGAGGCTTCGTGGATGATGGGCGCCGAGGGGAACATGTAGCGCATGAAGAGGCCGATGCAGCAGTCGACGATGCTCTGCGGCCGCTCCGAGGGCACGGCGGCGCACAGAGCGGCGAGCAGGTCGTCTCGAATGGCCTGGGCAAACAAGGCGGCGGCGGCGGCGGAGGAGGAAGAGTCGTGGCTCGCATGCTGATGGCCATGGCCGTGGACGGACGAGACGGATGCAGATGTAGAGGGACTCGCGATCGGGACGTGGACGTGGAGCTCTCGCGGTGCAGGGGCGTCGGCGAGGAGGGCATCGTCGGTTGCCCTGGCCGGGCCTCGTTTTCTGTTGCGCGTCGTGTACTCACAGGCCAGACTCGAGGCTCGACAGCTGGAGCACGGGCGGGTCGAGTCGCATTTGACCTTTCTCCGTTTGCAGGCGTCGCAGGCCTGGCGGCTGATGAGGAGTCGAGAGCGTGCCATACTTGTAGGCATCAACGCGTCTCTCTGGCGGGGTCTGGCCGCGAGGGCATCCCCTGGCCCATCGGTCGTTCATGAATGCTGGTCGTCGTTTGTGAAGAGAGACATGGACAGCGATGCGGGATGCAAGCAAGAGAGAAAAGAAGATAGCGACCAGTAGGAAGTCTGCGCGCTTACTTATTTCTTTCGCTACCTACTCCGCACAGTAAGTAGTAAGTACCACGCCACCCAGCCTCTTGTGGAAAAGGATTCTTGGGGAAAACATGGAGGGCCAATAGGCGAGCAGCACAGCACGTGCACGCCCCTGCGCATCGCATCGCTTACATTCCCATTCGGGCGCCATTAGGTACCACTTATTATTACAAGTCGTCGGCGCGCTACCGGTCACGTGTGGAACACCAACCCTACCTCGGGTAGTAGATACATGGCACACACTAAATTGAGTTGATCATGCTTAATAGCGTTGTGTTGTCTTAATTTACAGGGCAGAAGAAACAATACTGCTATTCATTTGGAAAACATCGCGCAAAGAAAGATATGTGACGTTGCATATGGTACCTACTATAGGTATGGTAGTAATAAAAGGTAATAACATCAACAACACCCTCACTCCGCTCTAGAGCGCGCACTCGTACGACGCAGCAATGGTCGGATCCGAAGAGTTGGTTACGAGACGGGCTTGCTCGGGATAAGGGCACAAGATCCTCTCATACTGCGTTCCCGCCGTGTCGTTGAACTTGATTGGCAGCGTCTCTGGTACCACCCCGTTCTCAACCCAGTCAACCAGCGCTTGGAACGTATACGTGGGCTGCCCTCCTACCCCGCCAGAGCAGTGTGCCAGACCTGGGACTGGAAAGTAGCGGAAGTAGTCTTTGACATCAGGGGTTATATCTGTGACGCGATCGTAGTAGTCGTTGGTTCCTCGTCCGGGGATCTTGTTGTCAGCCTGTTGGGTTATTCGAGTTAGTTTGGGGCCGAAGAGAGAGGTGAGAGGGTCGAGGAATGGAATGGAATGGGGAAAAGGATTCAATGTTGATTGGTTACTCACGGTGCCATGATACGTGATGATTTTGCCGCCGACGTCGCGGAACTCGGAAAGGTCGGGATCAGCAGAGCCAATAATGGAATCGAACTGCTGAACCCCCGCACGGAGCAGGCGCGTATACTCGTCCACGGACTCGATCAGAGTGTAGTTCCACTCGGGATCTTTCTTAACAAAGAGCTGGAGCCAGACTTCACCCAGTCCGATAGGTAATCCAACACATGTCGAGTTCGACTGGCAGGTCGTGGCCGCATAGCCCAACTCAGAATTAGGGCCCAGTTCTCCGGCGGGGGCGCCCAGTTGGGCCTGGAAGTCGACGCCGTACCAGAGGAACTTGCCGGCGGAGTCTCGGGGCCCGGTCCAGGTGAGGTTCGCGATGTTGGCCGATGCTTTGCTAATCGTAACCGTGTTGTTGGTCGAAGTGCATTTGACGACCTTGCCAACCATGGAGAAGGGATCAAAGGAACAAGCTCCAGGGTCGGCGATAATGCCATCAGTAACACCGTCAAGTGGATCACAAGCTGCAATAGCGGCTTCTGTAAGTGCGTCGATTTCGCATTTCGGGGGGAATTGTCCCGTGAGCTCCATGTTCACCTGCGCCCAAGAAGTTGCAGTGATGAATTCACCCCAATTGAAAGCCGGAGCCGCTGCGGCAATGCCATCATACGCGTCCGGATAACGCTGGGCAAGCATGAACCCCTGACGGCCGCCCTGAGAGCAACCGCTCCAGTACGAGTACTTGGCAGGTTCGCCATAGAAGCTTTTGATGACGTCCTTCGCCAGGATAGCCTAGAATACCAAGTCAGCAAAAACAGACTAGTGCTTGCACGCTTGTTCCAACATACTTGATCGTTCAACGACACCGAGGCGAAGTTTTGGAGAGCGTACAGATTCACATTACCGGGGCTGTTCAATGCCCACGGATCTGGAGTATAGCTCAACCCAATACCGCCATCGGTAGTCGAGGAGACATAGCCCTCTGCAAGAGCCCCAGCCATCGCGGCGTATGACAAGGGGAATCGGCCAGCTATATAGCCGCCGCCGCCGACAGATTGCAGCCTTCCATTCCAGTTGTTCATCGGGAGCCATGATTCAACATTGAGTGTGTCATTTTGGCCCGGATGTGTGTATGTGATGGTGACATTGCAGTAATCAATGTCTTTCACCGAGATGGAGGGATGGTTGTAAAACAATTGATCCGACACTTCTCTGGTGAAGTTCTTCACGAGGTTTGCCGAGAGATTGAGGATTTCTGCACCGAATAGTGTTGGAGTGGGAATAGCACTCGCCGCACATGCCGATGCTGGAACTCCCAATTGACTCATGGTGTGAAGGACGAATTAAACGATTGTGTAGGGCGAAGGCAAGAGGATTGCTCACAGACATTGATCGAGGGTGGGCCTTGAGACCTTTATATAAAGACCATGAAATTGAGTTGACTCTGCCATAGCCTGGGCACAAGTCGGCATGATGTGGAGTAAATGTGGGGAGAGGTTTATTCCTGGTTGGGCGATCGGCCTCTCGTATTCCACTGCGTCCGAGCAGGGCCAGAGGCCACGCATGTCTACCTACTTCATGTAGATAAAATTGTAGGGTGAATTATTGAGTGTTCTCTTACCTGCCTAAGGAACTCCTGAAGTCCGATGCTAGTGATGGGTCCAACGAATCTTCTATAAGAAATCTGTCTGTGCGATGGTGGCATGCATTTTGCAGCACCTGGGGAAGCCACGCAGTTGGTGTGTTCAGGCACATTGATTGACAGCGTAAATAATGATGCAAGTAGGTATTCACATTGATCGGCACGTCCGCGTTATATTCAGCCAGCGGATTGGCCGAAAGCGCAATTCTCCGTTCAAAAATATCTCAACTGAGTTAGGCAGGACATACATACCGGTCGTGAAAATGCTCCGTGGGTCGAAACTTGCCCTGACATGACCCATGCTGTTGACTAGGTCTCTACGCAGTCAATTAGTACAAGGGTATAGCATGTGCTGGCTGTACAGATGTGTTCACTTACTCATGGGAATTTGTTAAGTACTTTTCTATTGCATTATTTGAAGGATGGCTACCGGGGTAATAAGTAGGCAAATGTATCTTCCATAGTCAATTGCTTCGCCAAGTCACTGCTAAGCTACTGTAATCATCTTATCAAGCAGTTCTAGTCCAATGTACCCGATAGAGTAGAATACTGCCATTATTTGGTCAGAGGCCGACTGCATCCTTCAAAGTGCCTTGGTTTGGCCATTGGCCCTTGGAATGGTATAGGTAGTAATGGCATGTGATCCTTCAACATACACAGCATCATAATAAAAAAACAGTACCAACACTATGCTTTGTGTTTCGTGTTCATTACACATTTTCACCATCTATCATTACATGCTGTGCGAGGTCCAATCTAGGTAACAGACTATTAACCGCAGGAGAGGTGAGCAAGGCGACGATTGCTTGGCTTTTGGTCTTGCCAAGTCTCTACGTATGCACAGACGCTGTCTTCGTATACAATAGGTAGAGTGCACGTATAGCATGCCCGTATACACCGTACGGAACATTACTACCATAGGTGCCCAAGCTAATACAGGAGCTAATACGAAAAATAGGGGTTCCAAAGCCAAGGCCAGCCCACTGGCTCGCTATACGTCGTATTCATTCCACGATGCTTGTTTGATGCATTCCAGGTCACCCTGCCCTGAAGGTGTGGACTTCGTACCCCCATTGCCGCGCTTGGCTTCCGTCCTTCGTATTACGAACGCACGGCACAACGGCCGTCTATCTACGTGGTAGAAAATTGAACATGTATTTCCTCGGGGATTAGAAGCTACAGTAGATTCTGCATTCCATATCTGCCTTAGTTTGGGGGATATTGGTGTTCAATGCGCTTGTTGATTCAAGCAGATGTCCAGATAGAGAATTTTCGAGGTTTATTCTACATTTTTCAGTCCATGTCGTAGGCCTAGGCATATCAACAAGAGGGTATTTATTCTAACATAGGGAAAGTTGTAAGAGGATTCATTGTGCAGCAGACGATGGGTACCTATCAAGACTCGAATCTGACCTCGTTAAGGTCCCGGCTTCCATCTTATTTGTCTCTCGGTTGCGCGACCCTGCCAGGCTAGCCAGAATACAGCTCTTACCGAGAAACAAGACTATGGGTGACCAAACGTTGAGACAGGCTAGGATGGATGGAGCTTGGAGATGAGCTGAACTGGGAACTGGGGTGTAATCAGTGACCCAGGACTTATCACGGTGGAATACAAAGTAATATATAAGCACGAAGTTTCCCTAGCTAGATTAATTCACTACCTATCTATTACGGCGATCCTATCTCTTATGCTGCTACTTACAAATTTCCTCCCCATGCCTGCTGCACCCTATTTCATAGGGGGTTTGCCATTATCCCTAACCACAACTGCCTCTATCGGCTGTCGTTCTCACTCTCTCTCACTCCTATTCCCAATGCATGCCCAGCTCCTCCCCTGGCGCAGGAAAATTCTTCCCTATAATCTCTTGTTCTCCAAAAATAAATTGTCCGTCAACCTCCATATCCACTGGATGCCAGCGCTCCGTCGCAGGTGCTAGGCCATCTGACGTCGCTGTCCCTGGACCAGAGTTCGTAACAATCAAGTCAATTAAGTTTTAAGGCTCAACTTGAGTTGATTGGATACTTTGACAGTAGATATTTGAGTTGATTGATTTAGGAGCGATTTTCGCTTAACTTGATTCGGTAACTTGGGTAACTTGGGTGATTTGTAGAGGTAAAATAGGAGTAGATTACTACTTAGGCTCCTCCTAGTTGCATATATCGTACTTGCTCTCTAATAAGGCATCAGAAATCGTCGTCTGCAGCTTGTCGGCGACTGCTGAGGCCGGCGATTCGATTCCCACGCGACTCCAGGCCCGGATACACTGCAACGCCGCCAGAGTTGAGCTCCGATTTTACGCCTTCTTGGCTCTAATAGGTCACCGAGCTCGCTAAATAGCCGCTCGCACTCGCAGCTACTTGCAGGTATCGTCAATACGTAAGCGTCAGCCTAGCTAAGTTAGGATACTTTGGTCGTAGTCCAATCCAGTACTTGATAGGATCACAGCCTTGGTTTAACTGCTCGCGCGTCCACTTAGGCTCAAGCTTCTTCCAGCGTTGGAACTCATCAATATCCTCATCATCGCTACTATCGTCAGCGTCGGCTATAGCAGCTACCGCGTCCTCAAGTGCGCCTTGTGGTGATCTAGGAGATGGTCGTTGTACGCTGTAAGGCCTATATTGCTGCCAAAGCCACTGAAACGCTGCGTTATTAGCGCGTAGCCACTCTGGTTTTGCACGCCAGCTACGATCGCAGTAGCGCTTATAGTAGGGATGAAGTATCGTTGCAGCGTAGTAGAACGGCGAGCTGTCGAGCTTAGAGTAGTAGTAGGCGTTAGCCTTTGACCAGGCTGCGCGTAGGTTTATCGGCAAGTGATCTTCAGGAGCGCCAGGCTCTTCGTGGTTGACGTAATCGTAAGATTTAACGCGCTCTTCAAGCTCATATAGTAGCGTTTCAAATACCGGTATTACTGAGTAGAGTGCACCAAATCGTCCTGATTTAGGTGGATACTCTTCGGCCACCCCCAAATCAATATTCGGCCACCCCCAGTATATAGTCAACGCGTAGCAGTTTTAAGGCTACGCGTGCAGCGCCACACTAGTTCAATATAGGTATAGGATATTAATCAGCTACCTGATCTCAATATTTGCCCTTATCTCATAAATCAGACACTCTGGCAAGCTTTGATTACTGCCTATACCTAATTTGAGCACGCTAAGGAACTCCTAAGAACTCCTGAGAACTCCTAGGAACTCCTGAGAACTCCTAGGCCAATCAGAGAGTAAGTCGCCGCTAGCAGGGCAAAGCTCGCTAAAGCGTCTAAGGAAAAATAGGACGGGCTTATAAGTAAGCTTAACTCTGTTATATAAGGCTGCATACGCCTATATTCTATTTAGTACTTTATAACTACTATACCCTTTAATACTTTTATAATTACGCGCAATTAATAGCACGGAATTAAATATGTTAGAATTAACTTACTTATTAATGCATACTACTGTTGTACTCCTGCTACTGTTATTACTATCTACTCCCTCTAGCCTGCTGTCTGAACCCCCCTCTATGCTTATATTGCTAAGTTCTAGCGACGCTAGGAGCCCTAGCCCGTCGCCTATCCCGCGCGGGCGATACTATAATACTAAGTTAGATAGAGATAAACTTATAGAGGACGTAGACGACTACGAGAGTAACTGCGACGGCGAGAGCACTTCTTACGTTAGGATGTCTAAACAGCATACGATTAAAGCTATTATTAAAACGCTATAGTCTCTATAGTAGTTATTTAAAGACTTTATGGAGGTATAGGTGGGCGTAGATAGGGGAGATTTTAACCTTCCTCGTATGCGTTAATATTACAGACGGATAGACTAACGCGCTGCTCTAAGCTAAACCTTAAGAGTCCTACAGTCTTATAATATATGCTAAGACAAATCTATAAGTAGCTGTTGTATGCTTAAGTTAGATAGGCTTATAACGTGTTCTACCACTCGCCGGCCAACACTAGTCGCCGGCCCACCTCATCAACACTAACGCGCTTGCCTCCACAACAACAATTATAACCACCTAACAACAGCCTGCAGTAGCTTAAAAGGAGGGTCGTGTCCTTCTTGCGTCTTAGGCGATTAATTTGAGACAGATAAAAAGTGTGCGCAGGGCTGCAGAGCTATTTAACGTTCCCCGATCGCTCCTTCGGCGGCGCCTTTAAGGCTGCTAGCCTCCTTTAATAATTAACGTATAAAAACGTAAGCTAGTATCTACTAAGGAACAGAGCCTTATTTAATAGATACTAGAGCTTGATTAACGAGGCTTTCCGCCTTATATTATTAACGTACGTTAGATAGGAGACGCCCTTCTCGCCGCACAAGGCCAGCAGCCTCCTCTACCTCCTCTTAGTAAGAACTAGGTCTGTTATTTTATTAAGGCTTAGTTAGAGCTTTAGATAAAGTAGAACCGCAAATTCTACTTACAGCGCGCAAAATATAAGGATCCTGTAAAGATAAACGCCTAGTATAGCCTTATACACTGTCTCCTCTACAGACAGCAGCTACGGCTAAGGCTGTTTAGATAACAGAAACGCCTTACACTACTAATTAACTTAATTAATAGGCCTACCTCGTACGTAAGCTCCTTTAACGTTAATTACAGAGCTCCTTAAGCAGGGCTCCCACTTAGCTTATTAAAGGCTGTTAGCTAGCTATAAACTTAGCTATAATCTTAGCAGAGGAAAACAGTAAACTTTGTGCCTTAAATACGCGTTTATATTATAGGAAGGACAAATAGTAATAATATATTATAGCTAGAGGGGCTTTACATGTTAAGGCAGATCGTGCGTTAGCTGTAACTGCTAAAATAGCCTTAAACTTAAGGGTAGAGGGTAAGGCTTCTTAGCCTCAGTAACAAGCACTACTAACCTGCAGTAAATATAGGGTTTAGGGTTATAATCGCACCTCGTGTAGACAGAGATAGAGAATACTATTACTATATTTACTAGCAAATTTACTGCGTGGTTGTCGCGTTATCGTGTGTTAAGATCCGCCTGTTTTGATAAGGTGGGCCGGCGACTGGTGTTGGCCGGCGAGTGGTAGAACACGTTATACTTTATTATTTGTAATGCAGACATTTACACCTAAGTTAATAATCTACTTAGAGCTTCGTTCTACTGCGTTATCTTTAAGCAGCATTATCGTTTATAGATTAAGACTATCTATAAGTTATAGTATTCCTAGATACAGAGAGTTACCTAGATTATTATATTCTAGGACTTTAGTTTTGTCCTTTATAGAAGTATGTTTGTCTAGGTTCATTATCTTATTGCTTAATCTAGTATTTGCATATATTACCTCCTATTTACTATAGTAGAGTATAGCAGTAGCTATAATTCTGCCTAGGTGCTTAGGATTATGTCACGACTAAGGTTTATAGTAATCCTTAGATCCTGTATTTTTAATAGTATTAACCTATCCTTTAAACTGTTTTAAGGTTTCCTTATGTTTATTAAATTTATTCTCTCTAAATTTAGGGTATATAATCTAGCATTCTAATTTATTATAAGTGCGCTACTTATTACATCCTTTATAGAGTTACTAGTCTTTTCTCTCTCTTCTCTTATTCTTTATATTACTCTCTTTATTATCCTTTTCTAATACTAGCTGTGCCTCTACTCTTAGCAGGTATCTATAGAGAGTTACTAGGTCGCGTAAGAGAGTAGCTATTCTAGCTAAGAGGTTCTAAGTATCTAAGAATCTGTTAAAATAGTTTAGTAGGGAGCGTATAACCTTTAATATAAGTTATTTATTACTAAAAGTGCCCTTAAGGTTAATAATATCTTATTACAGGGTTTTAAGAGTGTTAATAAGATTAGATACTAATCCTATAAACTTAAGTTATTTAATTTTTCCTAGAGTTATATCTAAGGCGTAAGCGTTATTTATCTTACAGAGTCCCTTAAGCTTCTCTATTACTAGCTATAGATTCTCTTTATCCTTAATGTATCCTTAAAAGGCTATATTAATAGTAGTAAAGAGGAGGCCTCGTGCATATTAAAGACGTTTCTGCTGTTTTTTATATTTGTTAAGATTAAGCTTATAGAACTAGATAATCAGACTTAGCTAATTGCTTATCTAAGCCTCTACACTACTACTAATTAGGTTAGCGTCTTTAGCGTTCGACTCCTCAGCTAGTTTAGCTTAAGTCAAAACCCTAGAAAGGGTTGGTCGCGTTAGCTTATCTTAGATAGTCTCTTCTCTAGTAAGGATGTTCTAGACATTATTTGCCTTAGCGATAAACTTTAGGTCGCGCTTCTATGTAAGGTAATTTTCCTAGCCTTAAAGTACTTCGACCTGTGCTTTAACGGATTCGTTAGTAAGTTTAATGCTAGCTATAGCTGCAAACGTTTAACTTCTTAAAGACTAGATTCGGACTATTACTGAAAAGGTGCGGTATGCACAACTGGGCTTATAACTAGTTAAAAATGTGATTCTTTAAGTGTATGGATTGACCTAAGTCTTCTGAGTACTTATATACACGTGGGCTGTATCTGCCTACGAAGGCAGACAAGCCACAGACTTCATCGCGGCGTATTTGCCTATAGGCATATACGCCACCTCGTCACATCCTGTTTAGAAACAACTCAAGGCTCGCTATTGCCACCTATCCTTTACCTCTTCTATAATGCCGATCTTATAGATAAGTGCACCCGAGAACCAGACACTATGTCGACAGGCTATATAGACGACGTGGGTATCCTAGCGTGGGGTAAAACGACGGAAGCGACATGTGACACACTAAGCAGAGCCCTGGAGAAAGCACAACGCTGGGCTAGTACCTACGCTTCAGTTTTCGCCCCCGACAAGTTCCAGTTGACTTACTTCACAAGATTACTAACGCGGATTAATACTAGCAGAGGAATCTAGACTGAATGGGGCGAGGTGAAGCCTAAGGCAACATGCAAGTACTTAGGACTAACGTTAGATACTAAACTCTGATAGAAGGAACATATAGAAGAGATTAGACAAAGGGCGATAAAGACAGTAAACGCACTAAGCTGCCTTAGGGGGTCTACCTAGGGTATAGGACTAATTAACATGCGTAGGATATACGAAGGCACTGCGCTCCCTTAGATAATGTTTGCGTGCTTAGTCTAGTTTAACGCGAGCACGAGAGGAAAGACATACACGAAAAAGACACTTGAAATCCTACAGAGTATTTAAGCGAGAGCAGTAAGCGTTATCTGTAGGGCATACAGAGCTACATCAAGCGCCGCGCTAAACATTAAAGCACACCTCCTGCTAATGGAGTAATAGATATAGAAACATAACGCAGATGTTATTACACGCCTTCTCTCGAATAAGGACATGGCGGACATAGCGGGCCTTAAGACAGGCACAACGCAACCTACTAACATAACTAGAAAATGTAGGGGACACCCTAACTCCTAGCAGAAGGTCCACAATAACATAAAGAGCCGACGAAGCTAGGGCTTTAACACCTAGGAGCTAATCCTACCCTTTATAACCCCGCTATAGAGATAAGGCCCAGCAATGCACATAGAATATAATGCTGAGAAAGCAAGATAGCAACACAATAGGACGAACGACACGGGCTAGTACCTTAGCATCTACACGGACGGTAGCGGCATAGACGACGAGACAGGCGCCGTAGTAGTATGCCCACTTACTTAATAGACCCGCGCTGCGCATATAGGACTAAATACCATCTTAATAGTATATGCGGCCGAGCTGTAAGGGATAAGCCTAGCGCTGCAGATAGCATAAGAGTACATTAATTAAGGCGGCGGGCGCTGAGATATCGCCATCTACACAGACAACTAGGCGGCTACTTAGTCTATAGCTAAAGCGGAAGGAAGGTCCGGAGCCTACATCCTTAAGGAGATCGCGAGACAAGTCCAGGAGCTCCATGATAAGGGACGGCCAGTAACAGTCTGGTGGATACTAGCCCACGTCAGAATCCCGGGAAACGAAGCCGCAGATAAGGCCGCTAAGGAGGCTACAGGGTAGAGAGAAAACGGCCGTAGACGTCTACTAGCAGAAGCACCTCCAAAGCTATACCTACTTAAGTCCACACTTAGGAAGTAGTGCAAGACACAGACGGAGCGAGCGTGGACAGCTAAGTAGAGAGCAGAGACTAAGGGCAGAGCGACCTCTAGACACACACCACGGCCTACCAAGAAGGTGCTCCAGCTCCATAAGGGCCTTAGCAAGCGAGAGAGCGCCCTGCTAGTGCAGCTGCAGACAGAGAAAATTGGGCTCAATAACTTTCTCTTCAGCCGGAGAGTGCCAGGGGTCACCAGCCCGCGATGCCAGTGTGGAGAGAGGCGGCAGACCATCGCTCACATCCTCCTCCGCTGCAGGACGCACAAGGACCTCCAGAACCAGGTATTCGGCAACCTCTCTAGACAACACAACCTCTAAGCTATCCTAAGCAAGCCACAGTTAGCTACTAAAGCCATCAAATTTATAGAGCAGACGCAGATCCTTAGGCAAGTGGGGATTAGAGACGCGTAGACGACAGCCGAGTGCTGGGGGGAGACTGAAGGTATCGCGGTCGCAAAACACGAGGCAAGTGCCTCTACGAACCTAGAAGCACAGCATCTAGTTAGTAGAACCAGTATCTAGATAGCCAGCCAAAGCATATGTAGATAATGGTTGAGGGTAAACGGCAGGCATCTAGGGACAGCTGGCTCCTGTTTATAGGAGTGACGTGGGGCGGAGCAATGTTCTCGCGACGTGTCGGCTGTCCGCTACCCGAGGTTCCCCCCGTGACGCACCACCCCGCGTAACGCACTATCTGAACACCAAAACTCAGAACTAAATTGAGGCTATTGAGCCTCACACTATAGCTATTTTCGCAGTTTTTTTGGTGGAACAATTTATAAGGCCTCAAGCTATCTATAGCTACTGGTATTTAATTGGAAGTTTAATTTTGCGGCCGCCACGTGACTAAATAGGCGGTAGGCCTGATGGAGCACCTGCAACCTTCTCACCACTACTAGGCCTCGCAACCTGCCTTTTTCTAGTAACAGCCTTTGCAGCAGTTTTAAGGCTGCTCTTATTTCCTTTTTGGGACAATTTGAGAGCTTGTTTGAGTCGTTTTGCAGCCTTGCGAGCAGCCTGTCTGGCGGCCCGATCAGCTGCTTGCTCTGCCTTTTCCTTCTGCCTCAACAATCTAGCCTCAGCCCTAGCTACTCGCCATGATTGAACCAACTCAGCCTTGGCCTTCCTTCTCTCCTCACGATGCCTAGGTGCTTCAAGCTTTTGACGTTGCTGCTCCTTCTCGCGAGCTCTGGCCTCCTGGCGATCACGTGCCTCTTTTACTTTCCTGGGTGACCAGAATACTGCACCACCATGATAGTTCTCATCCTGCTGCAGTGGGAGGACCTTACTCTGTTTCCTGCGCTTTATCTCATGGATGAGGGCGTCTCTTATAGCTGCTACTTCGTGCTCAAGGATAGACTTTTTGGTGCAGATGTGGTGAAAGATCTTGCTGAGTTTTCTAGCCCCTTTATCCTCGCGATTTTTGACAACGTGGCGTACTAGCGCCTCTAGCTCCCTCCAATTCTCAGCACTCAGCTCCGAGGACTCACTATCGCTCATAGTTGCCTGGATAGCTAGCTTAGCTTTGAATCTTTTGAGGATAACCTCAGGATTGAAGGGCGATAGGCCAGTTGCCTTAAAGGCCTTAAGGATAGTCTCCTTTTTAAATGAGGCTGCCCAGGCTGCTTTGAAGAAAGGATAGAAGTCTCTTTTGCTAATAGAAACTAGCCCCTAGCTTCTCTCCATGAACTGTGAGATCTCCTGTGAGTACGCTGATGTGAGAGGCTTGAACATGCCCACGTCAAGTGGCTGTAAGCTATGGGTTGAGTGAGGAGGATAGATAGCTAGGAGGATCTTGTTTTGGTCGCAATAGTCAATAAAATCCATAGAAACATGAGATCCATGGCCATCAAGAATGAGTAATCGATAGTAGGATCGAGCTTTTGCCTTAGTGTTGCGATCAAACACCTGTTTTAGCCATGCTAGGCCTATATCGTTGTTTGTCTATCCTGAGGGAGATGAGGTAAAGCGAGCTTGATCATCCTTAGGATCAAACTCTTGCAGCCAGCTGTCCTGGATTGAGGATGAGGCTGACTGAAATATCAGAGCAGGCTCTAGGGATGATCCATCCGCGCAGATGCAGGCTATCAAGGTAATCCACTCTCTGTTACCACCCTAGATGAAGGATCTATAGTTGCCCTGCTCATATAAGGTCTTACTGAATATCCTCTTTGACCTGCCTATTACTCCTAAAAGGAACCCCTTTTCGTCCATATTATACGTATACTGAGCTTCTATCTTATATTGCTTAATCTTATTATCTAAAAGCTTAAAATAGGGGCTATACTTTGCTAAGTAATCAGCCTTGTGGCGGTTGTTATCTATACCAACTGCATATTGAGAGATGAGATGGACGTTATGCCGCTTAACGAAGCGATCAACCCAGTGCTTTCCAATGTCCTTTTTAGCTATTTGAGATGCAAAGTTTCGAATCAAAGCCCTGGTAGGTGGTAGGCCTCGCTTAGTGAGCTGGATGATGTACAGGATGAGCTCCTTTTCCTGGTGTGGATGGAGATTTTGTTGGTTTTGAGCTTTGACCTCGCGCGAGGTGGATGTGCCTTGACTGCGCCTTATCAGCGTTGTGTGCACAACACCATGCTTTCTAGCTATTTCCCTATAAGGAATATTATCTCCAGGTTTTAAGGAGTTGATTTCTGCAAGCGCATCCTCAATTTTCCCCATATTGGTTGAGTTACGTGGCATTGAAAAGTTGGTGTTGCATGCTCGGATGGTGCGTTACGCGGGGTGGTGCGTTACGGCGGGGAACCTCGGGTATGCAACGCTTTCCCGATCGTGAGCTAGTCTTAGCGCCACCACTTGGCCCTGTTAATTGACTGAACTGAGAGGGTGCCCCTAGTAGTCAGTGCATACAATTGGTCGATATCTGATCTTGAAATCCGGAACGCGGAAACCTCAAAGCCCGGGTGAACCCTTGACGAACGCGTCTGCTGCGACATTATACCGCTCTTTCAATTGACTCTCAGAAATACGCTACTGCTAAGCGAACCCCTATCTCTCCACCATCAATGCGCCACTGCAATTGAGGCCGGCATGCGTATAAGAGATGCAAGCTTGGAGCCCGCATGGAGAACAACGGTTGGCAGAAGTCTAAGTACATCAACACTCAAGGTCTTTCAGTGTCGACAGAATGGAGGCGTTACGGCGCGTACTCGGAGCGTCTCCGGCACAACGTCTGCCGTCAACGGTTGAGAGCGACGATATTTACCCCGTTCATATGCTAGACGACACCAAGACGCTCCGGAGCATAGTCGTCACATGGACGCTGTGCTTCAATGACGTGCTGGATGCGGACAATCTCCACGCCTCACTGTCAAGGCTGCTAGAGATTGGAGACTGGAGGAAGGTCGGCGGTCGGTTGAGATTAAAGGTAAGTTTCTTATTTGATCTTAGCAACTGATCAATCCGGTCAATAGCTGTCGACTGACCCTCGTTAGGAGAATGGAGAGTTGGAGATTCATGCCCCACGGCCCTTCACAGCGGAACGTCCTGCTGTGTCCTATAGTCACCAATCCCTAGCCATGGATATCGAAGACCACCCGCTGGCAATGACCCTCCCTAAAACTACTGAGGTCCCGTGCATCCACCCTGGGCCTCCGACCTTTCGGGCCTTTGCGGCTCGGGAAAATGCGCCAGAGACACTCGAGGACTTTCTCTACACAGACACACCCCAGCTGTCGCTCTACATCACTTCGTTTGACAACGCGACGCTCGTAGCGCTCTCATGGCCACACACACTCATGGATGTTATGGGTCAGCAGGCTCTCTTGCATGGTTGGTCTCTGGTACTAGCCGGGCGGGAGTCGGATGTGCCGCCTATGCTCGGTGCGCGAGAGGACGCAATCTATGCAGCCGCAGATGCGCCCGTAGAGAAAGAGGAGGAGTACAGCCTGGGGCAGAAGCGGCTGAAGGGATGGGCTATGGCCATGTTCGGGCTACGATTTGCTGGAGACCTGCTGTGGAACCGGATCGTCGAGACGCGCACCATCTTCTTGCCAAAGAAGGTAGTGGCCGAGTTGCAACGCCAGGCTCACGGTGACCTGGTAGCCCAGAGTGATGGAGCGGAGAAACCTTTTATTAGTGAGGGCGACGTGCTGACGGCGTGGACACTGCGCGCGGTGGCTTCCTCCCTGCCGTGGCCGCGGCCAGTAGCGGCGCTTCACGCGCTCAACGCACGATTTCGACTCTCATCGCTGGTCCAGGCCTCTGGTTTTTACATCCAGAACATGGCGGTGGCAGCCTTCACCTTCGTATCTCCCGAGGTCGCAACAGGGCCTCTAGGGCCTATTGCTCTAGAGAACCGGCGCCATCTGATGGAGCAATCGACAGAGCCTCAAGTGCTAGCGTACCTGCGGGAGCTAATACGAGATAAAAAGTCTGGCGGCGACCCCGCCTCAATGTTGTACTGCGAGTCCAACGCACTGCTAATCTCCTTCACCAACTGGGCACGGGCTGACATCTTCAAGACAGCAGACTTCAGCCCCGCAATTGTGCGTGGCGGCACGACAAGACAGTCGAGGAGCAACCCGCCCGGAACTATGGTGTTTCACCACGCGCAATCGATGCGACAGAGCCCAACGGCCAGGAATGTGATCGTGGTGCTGGGCAAAGACCACAATGACAACTATTGGCTGACCGGGACTTTGCTGCCCCCAGCCTGGGCCAAGATTGAAGAGGATTTAAATAGGATGTGAATCAATATAGGACATGGGCCAAAAGTGGCGAACAAGCAGTAGTTATGAACGGACATATCTACGATAAGATTAGTCAGAGGCGAGGTTCGACACACTACAGTCGCGGATGTAATGCCTACGTCTTTTCTTATTACTCCTTGACTTCAGCTCGTCCCTCTTCCGTCTTCGCAAGGTTCATTCGGCTATATCTTGTGACTTAAGGTCCAGGTACAGCTCCCTACACTCATCACTCATACAGCTGTTCTCTTCACATTAAGGGTGATGTAGGTGTGAGCGCTGTTGTGCGATAAGTGCTGTTCTTTCCTGCTGCGCTCTCTGAACCTATGTCGTTATTTCTCTTTTTCAGCTGTTGGAATCACTACCTCATTAAAGGTTAAGGTTACGGCGTCTTTGGTGTTAATGTTTTGAGTACATGTTCCGGTATTTGTCAAATGCTTTGATGTGGATAAGAAGACATTGTAGCTTACGCCAAGTTATGTCAAAAGCTTGTTCGCAAAATGAGGTTCAAGCCTATTTCATTTCGGCGGTATGGAGCCCTTAGCGAACTCTACGGTTTTGCACAGCACGAGGGCATGGCCGGTATGGTTTTGGTCAAGCTACTGGAATTTCGCGCTTCCCTTGAGATGCAAAATACTCCTACGCTACACTCACTGATTGTTACGCCACTTATTATTTGCGAGCACTTAGTCCACAGCTACTGCGGATCGTTGAAGAGCCTCTTCTTGTTCTTCTTCCATGTTTTGAACCGATTTGAGTAACTATGCTATAGCAGGCAATATCACCCTCGATACTCCCTTTGCTCCATGAGAAATTGTATGAACCGTACTTTTCAACGCTTGCGAAGTCGCACCAATTCCCTTTCCAGTGTTGATCGCAAATTGCGGATGCGACGCTCCAGCAATGATCAGCCTGATCCGGTTTCCCTTTGCAAATCTATGTGCACAGTCGTTCAAGTAAAGGCTAACGGGCGTGTCTTTTCGGCAAGAATCCAGGCGCTTGTACGTTTCCGTGATGCCATGTGATCGCCCGCTTGCATTGACTTCGCTGATCCTGACAAAGACGTCTGCGTTTGGATTGTTGCTGTTATGGCTCAGCTCGACGGTCACCTTGCCAGAAATTTCCACGTTCTTCTCGAGAATTTCGGTTGTAAATACCAGAACGTCAGTACGGGCTGCCAGTGCGGTGTCATCTACACTTCCACCCCCTAGGAGCAGGTTTCCGCCGGTGGTCGGAGTTGGCTGGTTTGGATCAAAGGTAAGCGTTGATGAGCTCTCCTCAGTCGACGGCTTTTCATTTGCAAGACGACCATCAGAACGCAGATATAGCTCTTGTACAAATATCGGAGGTGGCCACTTCTGCACATTTCGCCATTCCTCAGCCCCAGTTACGAAATACTGCACGGGCGTTTCTCTCGCTCGTGGCGTCCGTTTCCCAAGATGCTCTTCCAGCCAGTGGAACGATTGCTGGTGGACTTTCGATTGTAGTCCGATCTGCATATGATTCCATGGACCTATCAAAAGCGCAACATTTGTATTGCGCTCACTAAGACGTGTATATTGCTCCATTATTTGTGGTGCAAAGACGTCATACCATCCACCAACCAGAAATATAGGAATATTTGCACGCTCTAGGGCTTCTTCAAACTTGAGCTGATCGTAATACTCGTCGGAAGTGTCTGGGTGATCGACCACAAAATCTAGCCACGGCGCATGACCCTTGAAATGTGCCTTCACACTTTCGGCCAAAGGTACTCGATCCAGGACAGGTCGCATTTTTTGTGGCGTGTTTAATCTCTTAAGTGTTCGAAACACTCCGGTCTCTTCCTGATGCGCCACATTTTCCATCCAAGTAATCCACTCCAGCGCAAGTGAGCCCGATCCCCATAACTGTTGGCTGAAGTCATGAGGCGCGCACTGGATCACAGCAGCCACCATGTCGGATGGCGGATTTCGCAAAAGTGCCCTATTGCACGAACCCTAGGTACGAGGCCCCCAGCGTCGCGAACGAGCCCATATACCAGTCTTGTTTTCGCATCCACTCGACGACCGCTTGTCCATCCTCTTCTTCGTTGCGCCACGGATCAAACTCGCCCCCAGAACCAAATGTACCGCGACAGCTCACAAACAGGCATTGATAGCCACGAGCTGCGTATGGGCGGGCGTTGAGAAGCGTGAATGCGAGGCCACGACCGTATGGACATCGAATGAGAATTGTACCTGCAGGCTTTTCATCTTTGGCTAGCATAGGTTGATAGAGGTCTGCCACGAGTTCGAATTGCTCAGATCTATCTGATACGGGAATGCGCACGCCTGTCACTGTATATGAGCATGTTTCTGGAGGAAACCCCATTTGTCGCGTTGCTAGGCGGTCAACGAGCGCGGTGACGAACCCTCGTTTCGTTTTCATCATGGGGCTCTGAAAGAGTGCGGTAATGCCTTGAGGGCAAGTTCAAAGAGGCACGACTTCTGCGAGCATAGCCTCACGAAACGAGAGGACGCGTTGAACGAAGTTATAACAACGTCTGGAACGTGATATAGACCTTTAGCGTCGTTATTTGGAGCATTAGCGCGGACCGTCCGCATGTGCAATACGTCAAATACGGCGGCATATCGGATGCGACCGCATCCGAGAGATCTGCCTGCTGGTTTCGGTTTCGCATTCGTTGTGCACAAGTGGAAGCACCGGGCATGAAATCCGCATCGCCTGTAACGTAGTTTACTGTTTACAAGCTATGAGTACATGAAGTCTGCAAGAAGCATTAGAGCTGTGTTTTTTTTAAGGAGAGTAAGGCTCTGGAGACAGTATACTGTATTAGGGAGTGATCTAACCGTATAACGTGTTCCACCACCTGATGCACGTTCTCTGTCACGAGAGGCTACGAGTAGGGATTTCAACGCTTAACTAAGTAGCTTAATTATTATACTACGTAACTTATCCGTGCCAAGGATCAGCTTACCAAGCAGATTCGGCTGCGCCGACACTCGCCGTAGGCGAGTGCCTGTAGCCCACACGATAATACTGACCAAACGATAAATCTTAAACCACTTTCTATTAACTATTGAAATAACTCCTCAGCCCCGCCAGTTCTTATAGTAATTTTCATATGCTAGTAATCCTGCCCTGCGCATTGAAGCCTATACTAGTTGTAATTAATTATAGACTGGCTAATAAGCCTAGAGATACTTTTTCTTCTTCCCTATTAGCATTCCTTTTATTCTGCAATAATCTATTTTAAGGTCCTTTAGCTTAAATATAAGCTTATATTGCACTATCTTTCGCGCAGAATAGGAGTAGATAACACCTATTAAATGTCTTAAGAAGTGTACAGGATCGCTGTTAGCGTGCGCGGCGTAATTAAGTAATTAAAGTTATAGTCTGTAGTTCTCTAATTACTTAATCACTAGCTACTAACATGTTGTACGCTCTAAACAGTGTGCGTTTAACGTTCTTACTTATATCCTTATTATTAAGACAATAGTTAATATTCTTCTTAAGCGTACAGGTTGTTAATAGTGTATTTAACTCTTATAGTAGTAGGGTAGTTCTCTCTTCTTCTTCGCCTTCTTCTTCCCCTTCCTCTTCGCCTTCGCTCTCGCTCCTACTCTCGCTCCTACTCTCGCTCCTACTCTCGCTCCTACTCTAGTAATTAGTATTAAGGATAGTAATATCCTTTTATACATTCTCTTTAATGCGCTTAGTGTAATAGGCTGCGCCCTTTAAGCAGGAGAGGCTTCGCTACTATCGTACGGGGAAAGAACTCCTTAATCTCCCCTGCCCCCTTTTCTTATTAGCTCGTACAAGTTAGCAGCTAGAGGAGCACGTTCCTCTTTACTTGTACGAACATATATATATATCCTCTAAGGATACCTGTAACCTCTTCTCTATCTTTCTCCTTCTGTAGTATAGGACAAATGCACACTCGTTAGTTAGGCCTCTTCGCCCATAACATAAGGAGAAAGATTAACAACTAAAAAAAAAAAAATAATGGACGGACACTAAGGGCCCTTAAACTAACAAGCGTATGAGCTACAATAACAAGAGTACTAGATGCAGATGACAGGAGCCTTAGGACAGCAGCAACACCAGCTGCACCAGCACGCACCTCAGTAACACTAGTTGCATCAGCACGACCCCTGACAACCACGCAATAACTAACTTTTAGCAGAAGATCTATTAGTAATAGTCAACTCCTTACAAGACAGCCTTAATAAGTTAGCTAGTTAACAGCAGAGCCAGCTATACGAGTTATTGCAGAACTAAGTTTAGGAGCTAAAGAACTTAGTTACTAAATTAAGCAGTACACAGACAGCACGTACAGTCTCTACCCTCTTTTTAACAGAATAGTAAGACTCTCCTATATAAGAGATTAGGAAACTAAGACTACTAAATATAGAAGTCTTTAAGAAAGGCTCGCATAAGTAATATCTTTAATAGAAAATAAAGGTCTAAGTAAAGCTGTACAGAGACTATACAGCCTACCTAGATAATAACAGTAGAGTAAATTACGTTATTACTTATATAATAGGCTAAGCGTTGTCAGATACAAGATGGGTGCCCGGAAAGAGTATGCTGTTAGATCTATAGCACAGCAGCGAGCGTACGCGATACTGCATTATAGCATATAGCTCGGGTGTAACTACTTAGCACACACACTACATAAAAAGGACAAAAAAAATAGAAAAGAACTTAGACAGCATTAATACAATGAAATAAAACCTATTAACATACCTTATCGCATTTAAGCATTCTATCTAATAATTAAGAGTCTTACTGTCTTAATTACACTCTAAAACAATGTCGCTGTTAATAATGTAAGAACTAGCTGTAATCCTAATAGACTACATAACGTACACGCTATAGCTGTAACAGCTAGAAACGCGATGCGTCTCCCTTAACGTGTAGGAATAGATAGATCTTACTTAGAATATTCCTCTAAAAACAAAACTAAGAATCCTAACTAAGCTAGATATTATAAAGTATAAGAGAAAGACAACGCTTAGTAATAATAATAATAGGGCACCTCTATAACTAGAGGCCCCGTCCGAGCTCTTAATAAACAGCCTTAAGGCGTAGAAGGAGGACACTAACTTCTACAAACTCCGCCTTAAGTTATATAAGATAGTAGATAGAGACTATTACAAAGAACGGGCGAATATAGATAAAGTAGTAGTATATATCTAATAATCTGTATTACTCTACCTTATAAAGAACTGCTGTAAGCTAGGTAAACTAATTTAAACGTGGCTTATTAGCCTAAAATAAACAGTTAGAATAGACGCTGAAGAAGAACGGTTGCAAGCACGTTACTAATACCTAGCCGCACTTAAACTAATAAGACAGCTTAGGAGTTAGGACACCTAGCTCTTAGAATATAACTACGCCGTAATAAACACAGAGACTAAAAAGGTTACTAAAATACAGAATATATAAGATATTATATAAGACTTTCTTAACTTAGTTATAAAGATAGCGCTAACCTAGGTAACAACATTCTAGGACTATAGTTAGCGAGAATAAAATATAACTTATAAAGAAATAATAAAACGCTTCTAAGAATACATAAGTAAGTACTACCCTTTAAAGGGGAAGCAGTAGAGGGGCGCCTCTACTATAGGGAACACCTTATTTCTTACTACTAGTAGTAAATCTACTCTAGGCACTAATAGGGACGCCTTTTACGTTACTAATAGCGCACTATCTACTCTAACTATACAAGGGAGTTAAGGAAGACCTTATTAAAAACAAACTTTTAGTTAAAACACTATATCTAAGCAGTCCCTAATAGGGGATACAGCAGTAGCTAAAGGAGTAAAATACCCTACTTATAAATAACGCTATAGACTAGAGAATTGTTACTATGTCTATATAAATAAAGTACTAGAGTAGTTTATACCTCGCTTAGGAATCGCAGCGATAGTAAGGCACTAACTAGAACATGACGCTGACCTGCAAGAATAGCTTAGGAGCAGGAAAAGAGCTCGCATAAAAACACTAACTATTAAAACGTTAACGTCTCAGACACCTAAAATGTCTACGGAGTAACTAGAGGGACAGAAGATTTTAATAATTAATACTGCCTTAACTACTATATTATTTTAAGCAGAAGCTTTAGACTATCTACTAAGGTACTCGTTTATTTTAGACTTAGGATCTACAATATATATTACGAATAATTATAACTAAGTCTAAGACCTCTGTCTGCCTACAGCTGTAGACTATATTTAGGCTAGAAATACACAGATCTAGATATAAGGATACAGATCAGTCCTGCTTAACCTTATTAGACCGAACAGGCTAACTAAACTCGAACTGCGTAACGTAGCCTAGTGTCTAGACATCCTGTATAATTTGGTCTCTTTTAGACTACTCAGACAGTAAGGGATGTAGTAGGACAACTAGAGTGACCCCACTACTCTAAAGAGACAGGATAATACTACAATTATACACCTAAAGGAGGCATATAGCTAATAGATACTTAAGTATTAGGATAAGGGCGAAGCCGCCTTCTTTACGAAAGTAATTAACTCCCGCACTAAGTAATTAGCATAAAAGGCTGACGCTATACAGTAGCATAGGCGAATAGGACACCTAGGACTAGCAGCAATTAAGCACTTAGTCTAACAATCTAAGGGGGTGCGTATTAAAGGAATTACTACTGTATAATACAACGTATGTAGAAGAGCTAAGACTAGACGCTAGATAAGACGCACACCCTAAGTAAACGACCAAGGCCCTAGGGAAAGACTCGCTATTAACTTCTACACGTATAAGGAAGGCAGTTTAATAAAAGAGAAGAGTTAGATGCTAGTTACTAATTAGTACTCTGGTTTTATGTAGGATTTCTACTTTAAGGATAATTAACTTAGAAAGTCTATTATCAGGTTTCTAGATATTATTATCTACTTCCTAAAGAAGTAGTATATGTCACGAACACACTAGACCTAGCGGGGGACGACCTAGCAGAGGGCCCTCAGACCTATACCAGATAGAGCCCGGAAAGGCTCAGGACTACACTAGAGACAGGCTAGTATATAAACGAGAGCTACCCCCTCAGAGCAGAGGTTAAGGATTAGTCTTAATACTATCCCCTATCACTTAACCTCAACCTCTACTAACAGTCCCTAATAATTCTAATCCTTCTCACCCTAGGGGTAGCAGTTAAGAAACTCTCCTCTGAAGTACCGTCGAGAGCCTAGGGACAGCACGCCTACATCCTAACAGCAAAAGAAGAAAAAAAAAGAGGAAGTATTATAGCAGGCACTCGCAGAAGACCTAGGAGCAACGCTAACCTAGAGCCTCCCCAAGGAAGTACTAAAGACGCCTAGAGAGACCCAGGGACATTAGAAGACCCCCAATAATTAAACACGTTAGACGCCCTAAACTAAAACCCCTAGGACTCTAACACAACAGGTACCCTACAGTAAGGGTCAGGACTACCCCTAGACTAACGTACTTACAGCAGTAGACTTAACTAGGTTAGCGAAACCCTAACGGAGGTGTCTAGTGCCGCTAACGTCCCAGCGGAAACCTAACCCCTTTCCGCTAGGAAAAAGCTAACAACAGGAATCTTAAATAAAACGTTTATCTGAGGTCTATTAGCTAACCTTTTTAAGGCGGAAGAGACCAGAGCCTCAGAGGAAGCGATCAAAAAGCTAAAGGACTAAATTAATTACGCGTTATAAGCACTAGGGGTAGGACAGGCTAGGAAGCTACTAGAACCCCCCCAGCCCGCCTTTAATAAGGCAGGGAAGCTTATTAGGGCTCTAAACAGTGTGCAACCTAAACTAAAAGTAGGATTAGAAACCTAAGCCCTATCAGCACAGCAGGTGGACTAATAGGTAAAGGACGTCAAAACTGCCTTCGCGTACGCCTAGGTGCTGGAAGATACAGTAACCTGCACCTATTAGGCTCTAGGGACGATCTAGTATCACGTCCACTAAGAACTCCTCTAACAACATATTAACAAAGGGAGCATTACCTTATAGGCTTACCTTAAACAGGAGGAACGTAAGCTAGTTTAAGATCCTATCCTCACCCGCTATAATAACTACCTCTAGTTCTTTAACTTTAAGTAGCAGAGGGATAATAATGTTAACACCTTCCTCCTCTAACTAGGGAAAAAGGAATCCCTTCTAACCTACAACTTCTTTAAGCTAGAGGACAGGGAGGACAACTACGAGCTAAAGATCGCCTTTATATAGTTAAGACTTCTGGAGGAATACCGCAGGGAGATTATACGCACTAGGGTCCTTAAGACTATTAACTCGTAGCCTAAGTTTAAAAGGGCCCTACGTAACGCAGAAACTGTAACTTACGCTAATCGCTTCCTAGGGGACACCTGAAAAGCTACTACTAAAGGCCCTTCTTAAGGTAAACGCCTAGCGTTAAACTCCTTCTCTAACCCGCAGAGGACTAGTAAGAAGTAAGATAATAGACCCTTAGAGACAAACTACTCCTAAAGATCGCCCTGTCTAAAGCCTACATAGAACCCGCCGCGGTACTAGAGGACGCCTAAAAACTCCTGGGACCCAGCTAAGCAGGGCATAACCTAACCCTACTAGAAGAATTGTAATTAGGGAAACGCGAGAGGCGGAGCTAACGAATAAACTTAACCTAGGCCTTAATCAGGAAACGCAACGCCTTAGTTACTAATCTGTCCTAACTGCTACTAGGGCCTAACACCTAGAGGAAAGCACTCTAGATAGCGATCGAAGTCTAGCTACAGGTAGCTAATAGACTCCCGCTCCCCCTCTGAGCCCTATACGACTTAGGCGCGGAGATTAACATCGTATTAAGTAAGATTACCTAGCTTTACTTCCTGCCTAGAGTAAACTACTACTAGAAGCCTACAGCAAGCCTAGTTAACGATTAACTACTCCTACTAGGAGCCGCATATAATCTGTCTATCCAGTGCCAGGACTTAAAAGGTATAGCAAAACAGGTAGGCCTATAACTGTTTTAGTCTGCTAATATTAAAGGCTACGACCTTATCCTAGGATACCTATAGCTAAGGGAAGCTAATCCTAAGATTTGATTCTCCACAGGAGAATTCAAATAGTAGGCCGCGTGAGATACTAACTAGGTCTAAGTTATTACCGCTGCAGACCTGTTAGGCGATGTCAGCTCTAGAGAGACAGCCTACATCCTCTACTTAGGAGCCCTAACCTGCAACACCCTAACTAGCGAGGCCGAAAGAGCGGTCTAAGAGGAGATGCGTCAGGTAACCGCCGCGAATCCGTCAGAACCTGCTAAGCCTAGTAGAGATGTAGAATATAACGCAGAATGGTTCTATCGCCAGGGCTTACTCTGGCTGCGAAACCTAGTCCTTAGTATTGTAGACTACCTAAAGGAGTGTGTCTGAAGGGAACCCCAGCTAGCCTAGCTGCCCGCAGAGACAGTACGGCGCGTAGTGTCCAGTATACGCAACAGGAACTCTAATCAGCGCGCTACCCTCCTAGTAGCACCCTGTATCCTCCCCAGCCTAGCTAAGGAGGATGCCTTGCAGGTTAACCCCGCCAGAGACTGCCCAGACGAAGAGGAATTAAGGCACGTCCTCCAGAAGCTGCACTATAAGTAGCTCGCCTTCAGTAAGCATCAGACAGAAGTACTACGCCCCTACAGGGAGTACAACCACGTAATCACATTAGAGGAGGGACAAAAAGTCCTAAACCTCCCCATTTACAACCTCTTACGCCAAGAGCTAAACATCCTCCAGAAATACCTCAACACAGCGCAGGAGAAGGGATAGATCCAGCCTAGCACGTCGCCAGCAGGGGCCCCAATTCTTTTCATACTAAAATTAGACAGAACGCTCCAGCTATACATAGACTACCAAGGCCTAAACAAAGTAACTATAAAGAACTAGTACCTAATCCCCCTTATAAGCAAGATGCTAGACCGCCTCTTAAAGGCGCAAATCTTTATAAAGTTAGATATCTAAGACGCCTATTACAGACTTCAGATTAAGGAGGGCAATAAGTAGAAAACAGCGTTTAAGACGCGGTACAGCCACTTTAAGTACCTTGTTCTACCCTTTAGATTATCTAACGCGCTAGCGACCTTCTAGTCCTATATCTACAGAGCCCTTAGGGGGCTCGTAGACCGCACTTACGTAGTGTATCTAGACAACATACTAATCTACTTAGAGAATAAGAAAGATTATAATAGCTACGTAGAGGAGGTCTTAGACTAACTTGTAGAATAGGGCCTATACTGTAAGGTAAGTAAGTATACCTTCTCTACTAGATCTGTAGAATTCCTAGGGTTTATAGTAACCCTAGGAGGCGTAGTAATAGACCCCGTAAGGGTACAGACTATTAGAGAGTGGCCAGAACCCTAGGGCTACAAGGACATCCAAGTATTCCTTAGGTTCGCCAACTTCTATTAAAGATTCATCTTCAACTACTCCGCTATAGTACGTCCATTAGTAGACCATATAATAACTACCCAGAACCCAGCAACAGACCCAAGTACGCCTCTTACAGGCAAGGCCACAAATAAGGCTGTAAAGAGTCGCAAGGGACCTACGAGATAGTACCAGCCGTAGGCGTAGCCTAACTACGTAAGGAACGCGTTCCTTACGCTGCGTTAGAAGTTCTTGGAAGCCCCTATGCTTCAGCACTTTAACCTAGTAGAACTAGTAATAGTTCTTACTAACGCTTTAGACTTTGTAATAGCCGCTATCCTCTTATAACTAGCCTTAACTAGGCAGGTAACAGAGCATTACTAGAAGCCCGTCGCGTTCTAGAGTAAGAAGTTCTCTAGACTATCCCTAAATTAGCACACCTATAATAAGGAGCTCTGCGCTATCATAGAAGCATTTAGGACGTGGAGGCACTACCTCTAACACACCCTGACGACGATCTGGGTACTCTCCAACTATAACAACCTCTGATACTTTATGTTAATAAAAGAGCTCTCTCCTAAGTAGGCCTGATGGGCTAAGGAGCTAGCAGAATTTGACTTCGAAGTGGAGTACAAACTAGGACCTAAGAACCCCGCTGACGGGCCCTCTTAAAGGCCTGACTTTGCGCAAGGACTCCTAGCGGGAGAACCTCAAGCGTTAAGGGGTGCAATACTCCCCACGCTCTAATAAAAGCTTTAATAGTAGACACTTTAAGAGTCTATAGCTCTAACCGCCCCGCAGGTAGCATAGGAACTACACCTCCCTAGGGACGGAACCTAGCTAGGTCTGCGTTAACTCCTAAAAGAGAATCTACTTACCTAAGAATTCCCTAACAAGCAGTTAGTTATTAGTAATGCGTCGCCCGTCCCCGCCTGTAGCTAAACTACAGGCGATAAAGCTAGTACAGAAGGAAACTTATAAGCTAGGCTATCGTACTCACTAGCTACTAAAGGGCCTTTGCGCAGCCTAGGGTTCTAAGTAATAGCACCTAACTACCTTACAGTAGTAGCTACGCAGGAAGAGTCCGCCTACGCCCTAGAAGTTCTAGGACGCCTCCTTAAACACGTCTAGCTAGTGCAAGCACAGAATTAGGCCTGTCCTAGCTTTGCAGCGCTAGCAGGTTAGGACGCGGGCGAAGCAAGAAAGGAGGCCAGCACTTAGGAAGTTAACCCTAAGGGCCTCCTGCGCAGGAGCGGGAAAGTGTAGATCCCTAAGGACGCCTTACTCTGCGTAAACATACTCTAGAGGAACTATAATAACCCTATAGGAGGGTATTATAGGGTAGATAAAACTACTAAGGTCCTCTAAAGAAAATACTTTTAGCCTTACCTTAGGAAAGATGCCTAGAAGTATATTAGCTAGTGCCTGCAGTGCTAGCTGAACAAGATCTAGAGACATAAGCCCTAGGGCCTGTTATTACTACTACCCCTTCCTAAGACAGCATAGAGGTACTACTCTCTGGACTTTATTACGGACCTACTAAAGTCAGCAGACAATAAGGGGAATAAGTACGACGCTATACTAGTACTAGTAGATTGCTTTACAAAATATGTCTAGTACCTACCTGTAATAAAGATAATTACGTCCTAGCAGGTAGCAGAGTTACTACTAAAATAATGCTTCCTTAAGCAGAGGCTACTAGACACCCTTCTATTAGATTAAGGGTTAGTATTCACAAGCTAGTTCTAGTTAGACATTTGTTACCACCTTAAAATTAAATACAGGCTTAGCACTACTTTCTACCCCTAAACAGATAAGTAAACTAAACGCTAGAACCAGGAACTAGAGACCTACCTCTGTATCTATATAAACTACTAGCAAGATAACTAGGTAGAGCTACTACCCTACGCGGAGTACGCCTACAACTTAAAAAACTACTCAGTATACAGCGTAAGCCCTATTAAGGCAGCGTTCGGGACGGACCTAAAGGGATTTAATAGAATCCCTAACAGCTACTAGCTCTGTAAACCGCCTCTAACCTAGGAGGGTCCCGCAGGAGCACTAGAACTCAGGCGGTAAGTTAGCAACAGACTGAACGAATGGCACTAACGATGGGAGGAGGCAAGGGCACGCCTAGAAAAGGCGCAGTAAAGTAATATAAAGTAGTATAATGCAAAACAGTCTAACTAACACTTCTCTGTCAGAGACCTAGTGCTGTTGCAGGCAAAGAATATAGTAACCTTAAGACCCTTAAAGAAGTTCGCGGCAAGACACCTAGAGCTGTTCTATATTAAAGAGCGTATCAGTAAGCTAGCATACAGGCTCGCCCTCCTGCTATTAATAGCGCGAATTTACCCTATCTTCTACGTATCCCTATTAGAGCCCTAGGTAGAACCCCTAATATAGAGAGAGTTCTGACCAGGCCCTGTCTAGGACCTAGTAGACGCCCCTGTAGGAGATTAATACAAAGTAGAAGGAATCTTAGATTACAGGGAAACTCTTATAAGGGGGCGCGAGCTTAAGGTAAAGTAGCTAGGTTAGAGTATTAAAGAGGTAACCTAGGAGCTGAAGGAGAATCTTAACTACTATGACAAACTTCTATAAGACTACCTAGTATCCCTAGAGCGCAACCCCTAAGTACTTCTTAGAAGACGACTGGAACGACGACAGGGCTAGCCCTAGAAGAAGCTTAGAAGAGAATAAGAAGACATTTATAATATTACTATATACCTATAAACTAAACTAATACACTCTGTATAAGGCCTACTAAAAACACGCCCTAGACCTGTTCAGTCCCCTATCTCTATATTACTACCTCTACGCTAACTAGCATCCGCCTAACGCAGGTGATTAGAATAACGTGACGCATAACTACTAGTAGGAGGACTAGTTAAGGGCGAGGGACTACTATAAAAGACCTCGTTAAACGCATTTATAGGAACAGGACTTAAGGGCGACTCTATAGAATAAAGGGCAGCTTAAGGGCGGGCAGACTAAGCGCTAGGGGAAATAGAAGGCTAAAAGGAAGGCGACATAAAGGCATTACAATCCCGCTTAGGACCTAACGTAGCTGCAATCCTAAGCGCTAAAGCCTAGCTACTAACAGAACTACTAAAGGTAGGAGGTAAACCTAAATAAATAGACTTCTTAACAGGCGAAGGGGTAAAGGGTAAACTAACGTTAGACTTAGCAGGAATGTCAGTTCTGTAATAGTACTAGCGACGCTTATAGTTACTGCAATACCTAGTAGACTAAAAGTTGCGCTTAATGCCTTTATCTATAACTACATTTTCTAGGCGCTTTAAACTGGACGTACTAATTCCTAACTACACATATTAGCTATGTATTACTAAAGGAAGCAGTAAGAAAGTTACTTTATATCGCTCGACGTTCAACTCTTAAGACACCTAGCGGGCCTTCTTAAACTTAATCTCCCCCCTAGGATAGGAATAAATAAGGCGATTATAGGCCTGTAATACAGCAGAGAAGGCCTAACGTAACTCTACAGTATAATTATAAGCACGCGTCTAGGCAAGCGTAACACAATTGTTAACAATAAAGATCTTAGACGGCGAATCCCTAGATTAAAGACAGGACAAGGCCGTATTAGTTTTATAATTCGCAACTGTAATTAGCTAGTTAAGTAAATTAATAGTACGCCGAAACGAAGGTTTGATCTAGGAGACCTATCAGCCAAACCTAGAAGCAAGGGCAAGTTACTTACCTTAACACAACCCCTCTTCTTCTAGGAGGAATAATAGCCGTATACACTAAAGTTGTTCTTGCGGACATAATAGCCTTCGCCTAAGCAAAACGTGCGAAATATACCCTAAACTATACCGTTAGGGTCCCTGCGGGACACTATAGAGAGAGCGGAGATATAGGCCTCGCACTAAAACTAAGTAAGCGATGGCTGCGGCTGTATGTTACTAGGCAAACTGTAGATATAACTAAAAAGAGGCGCGTTACTTACGCTAGTTGGCATTTAGGAACCTATTAAGTAAGTTAAAGAGTAGTGTAATTGCCTAGAAGAAGGAAGTAGATATAGGTAGTAGAGAGAAGGGGAGTAGTACACTTATACACCTCTGCGCCTACAGACCCTCTGAAACCCGGCCTCTCACTAGGGCAGTTGTAGGCAGCAGCTCGCCAGCAACTTACTTGTGAAGGGTAAACTACGTAAAGGGGCAACGAGCAGCTAGTAGGGATAGGCCACAATGACCTACCTACGCAACAGCGTTACACACGTAAACTTTATAAGCTAAACACGTAAGGCCCCAGCTAACAGCAGTCGTAAGAAAGGAACACGCTAAGGCAGCTAGGAAACGGCGACCGTATAACAGTTATAAAGGCAGCTACCTTACGCAAAAAGATTTACAGGTAAAGCTATAAAAGCCGCCTACAGGAAATACATTACGTTACCTAGCAAACAACTGGAGACGCGTCGGGACTAAGGCAGCGCGAACAGCGTGCGCGTAATGTCTATACAGGTTAGGGACAACCCTTAAAAAAAAGGGGAGGGCAATTGTCACGAACACACTAGACCTAGCAGGGGACAACCTAGCAGAGGGCCCTTAGACCTATACTAGATAGAGCCCAGAAAGGCTTAGGACTACACTAGAGACAGGCTAGTATATAAATAAGAGCTACCCCTCAGAGCAGAGGTTAAGGATTAGTCTTAATACTATCCTCTATCACTTAACCTCGACCTCTACTAACAGTCCCTAACAGTATAATATTACAGTTAAGGTTATTAAATGCGATAGAGAGATCGCGACTACTAAACCTAAAGTTTTAAGATAGTATACTGCGCGCTTAATTTAATTAGAGCTCTCCGCCCTATATACTTAATCCTAGAATAGTAGAGCTGAACGCTTAGGGGGTGTAGTAAAAGATAAATCGCGCATGATATAATTAGACGTAAACCTACTATAGGAACTGTGGCTAGAGATTATACGAGTAGTAGTATACCTATATAATTAAACGCTAAACTACTTAAACACCTAGAAGTTACCCTACGAAGTTTTCTTTACTACAGCAGCCCTGTATAATAGTATAATTACCTCCCTACAGAAACTAAATTAAGCCTATCTTAAGGCATACAGTTATAAGGTATTCGCCCTTACTAATAATATACTTTAAGGTAAATTATAACTCTAACGTCTTAACCCTAGAGTATAGATAGGATACCTTATTAGATACTAATCTTCTAATATCTATAGAATCTAGATTCTATCTATAGCTAAAGTAATTAGTACTTAAGATGTAGTGTTTAATAAAGAATTACTATTTAACGGGAAGACAGAAGACCTTATAGATAACCTTATACACAGCACGTTAAATAAGATAGCTGTATAGATAAGGATAGTTAAACTGCTAGAACTAACCCATAAGGAACTAGAGACCTAAACGTTCTATAAAGACGACACTATTTAAGACTCTAAAATAACCTAGTAAGATAACTAACTAGGTTACTATTAAGGGAGGAAGATTAACTATACCTACTCCTCTCTACTAACTACTCTGCTGCTAGTAGCTCTACTTACGTAACTATTATCTGGCGAGTATTAAGGAGATAGCTAAATAATATCTAGCTTATTAAAAATAATTCCTTAGGAAGCAGCCTTTATAGCGGGCACCTAAGCAGGGCACGTTAGAACCTATAATAGGAAGATAATTAATAAGGCCTAGATAAAGCAAATGTTAGCTTAAGGATTAAAGCTATATTAAAGCGAGTTACTACTACTGCTAACTTCTCACACAGGAATTAAGAAATATCCTCTCTGCAAATAGTTTAAGGAAGCTAAGAAAGAGCACCTTAAAAGCTATTATAAGATAAAATTATAGTCTAAAGTGCTAATAAAGAAGATTAAACTAATAAGATAATAGATCCTTAATTATATGTGGGTGTATACCTATAAACTAGATAAGAACTATTACTTACTAAAGTGTAAGGCGCGACTTGTTGTCTAAGGTAACTAATAAAGGAATATTACCTTATAAGATACTTACGCAGCTACTCTTGCTAGCTGTTTATTCTGAATACTAATAGTAGTAGCAGCTTACTATAATCTAGAGCTTAAGTAATACGATATTACGAACGCCTTTATCTACGTAACTATAGATTAAGAAGTATACATAATGTGGAGTTAACAAGGTGGTTCGGCACAATCCCGCAGTTCTGGTGTTGTGAATGAGAGGTAACGTTGGAATCAAACGTGCGTGAATAACAGGAGCAGCCCTGCCTGTGCAGTCTGCCAGAAACGAAGGTAAGTATGGAGCCTGATTAAAAGTAATAAACAAAATGGTCTGAAATCTCATTGAATTGACGTAGCTAATGCACTAGCTACTTCGCAAAATCTCAGTTTTGAAGTGAATTCTCGTGGTGTGTGGTGCATGGTGCATCACGTTTGGTGCATGAGGTTTTGGTGCATGAGGTTGAGATCTCTCGCATCTCCAAGTTTTATCACCAAATTTCGCTGACAAAGGAAACCCATCATCACCTGATTGCCTAGGTACCCTGTGCAACGGCACAAACCTCCCCTACTTCGAGCTCAGTTCCATTGAGCTCACAAATCCTGCTTATCATTCCTTCTCTTTATAAGCAGAACTATTAGCAGGAGGAGAAGAGAGCCGAGAAAAGACACACAAAAAAAAGAAAGGAAAGAAAGAAATCGTTGCCCCACGAACAAAGGGAAGGCAGCATAAGCTGCATTTCTGCAGGAGGAGCAGTCCTCGTAATTGTGCAGGTTCCTTTATGAACTCCCGCACTTTATCGTCAAATCTCCTAAAGACAGTAGGAAAAACAAAAGAAAATGCGCCTTAACCTTACTGTTAAAGACGCCAGCAAGTATGCCATCGTCCTAGTATCCCTTAAACGACCTGGAGGCACTCAGCCAATTAGAGTCTGTTAAGCCTTACTTCTTCTTCTTAATCTCCTCAATCCTCTTACTACGACGAGGAGTCTGCGACGGTGCATGCAGATTTGACGCGCTTATGTTAGGTTGCGCTTGCCCAGGACGAGAAGGCGCGAGAGGAGGTCCTATAGGTGACTAACCAGGCGAATATTGACTTGGCGCCTGTTACTGCGATAACGACCTTCGTGAACCAGCATAAGCTGAAGTCTGTGGAGACTCAGTTGCGCTTCGGATAGACAGACGCCTCAGTTTCTCCTTCCTGTCTAGCATCCTAGCAGCCTTGCCATCAGGATTATTAGAAAGCTCCTTAAGAACCTTGTCTAGGGCAGTGCGTTGTTTAACCTGCCCATCGTGCTTCTACCACTCAGCTTCCTGAGCTAGATTCATACCTTTATTTGAGAAGAACGACCTGTCAGGTACGCCAAGGTCTCTGTCTTTACTAAAAGTAAGCTTCTTATGATGCCGGCAGACAACCTAATGCTCTTTAATTATCTTTACTATAGCCTTCCTAGTATCCTTAATAAATTAACGGATTAAACTAGGATTAGGCTAATCTGTAAACAAGTCCGTCAGTTCCTCTAAAACTAGCGGAGAGTCCTATCTCAGCTAACAGTTCACAGCCTTAGCAATGTTTGACGAGTATACTAGTATAACATCTCTAGGAAAGGCCTACTTGACGCCTCTATAGTAATTTGAGTGTCTAGAAGGTAACTTTAGCGCGGCAGTTAAGCTTTAAAAGGCAGCAGTAAGCTCTTAATAAGAGCCTATCTCAGGAATCTCTATTATAGTTATGTCCTCTTCTACCTTAACAAACTAAGGCAAGATAGTTTGTCATTACTTAGTTGCAGGTCTAGTAGATCTATAAGGCAGCCTAGGATTAGAGATACGGACATAACCAGCCTTGCAAGGCTGACTGAACTATTTAACGTCAGGGAATTTCGCACTGTAACTCTCTAGCCAGTCCCTCTTATCGTCCTATCCCTTAATGTAACTAGTAGAGTTCTTAAGTCCTGAGTTTTCTCGCTAGTTCTGGTACTTGTAGATAATATTATGAAAGCTACGTAGTATCTGCGTGCAGTTATCTTTGTCTTTATTGTTAAAAGAGACGCTTCCTTAGATAATGTCTACGCCTCTGCCTAAGTATACAGCCTTAGAGATATTTAAGTTAACGTGACGGAAGTAAGTCCTATCCCTAGGCTTAGTGTATTTCGTGTAGTAAGGGTAGGAAATTAGGTTAGGCTCTTTTCGCAAGACTACGTACAGCAGCCAGTATTTAACGTTCCCTCGCATAAGCTGCTGTATTAACGAATGATATATTACCCGACACTAGCCAAGGTTACTTTTGCTATCAATTAGCCGCGTGTAGTAGAGGTACATGTTAAAACTTTGATCAAGGATTGAGACTAGCTCAGGATCCTTAAAAATCTAGCTGAAGGCGTCGTAGGTAATACTGCTGTATTCCTTAAATGCTTTAATATATACTCCCTAATTAAGAGCCTTAGCAACTTCGTCCTAGTTAATTTAGACTTAAACTTTTGCCAGGCGATAATAATAGCTCTTTAGGTCTTGATACGTATAGTCTCCTTAAAACGGGGCTGAGAACAGAACTTAAGTTACTAGGTCTAATTGAAGCTGACCCTATTAATCCTGACGATAGTATAGTATCTTAAGCAGCTGAACTGTGTTTGAAATGTTGAGGCTTCAAGTAAGCAGGCCTATCTTGCTAGCCACGTAACAATAATGTTGCCAGCACACCCTGCGATAGTCGAATACCTAACTACCCTGCGTATCCTTGAGAGTGCTGAAATTCACACACTCTTAATACCAGGTATCAATCAGCTAAACGCGCTTACTATTATTTAACTTTCTAGACGTGAGCAACGCGGTTATCTTAACTAGAGCAGACTGTTTGTTCATACAGTTGCATCCCTTGCGCGATTTTACTGCGATGCTAGTTTCAAGCGAGATATCTTCTTTAATTAAGTCTCGAACGTTAATACTGTCGTTAAGTATTACTAGCAGCATTTCTAACTCTTCGCGTAACTACCTTACTAACTCTAAGTCTCTCACGCGAATCTTATCTAGAGCGAGAGGCTGCGTAGAGGGAAATCTCTAACGCCGCCTAAGACGGAATTTCTCTTAAAGGGCCTCCACTGCCTTAACCTGTTATTAAGTACGCCTATTCCCTCTTAAACGTTGTTCTTCTAGCTAGATTTCTTAAATACTTTCAGCTGTAACAGACAGCCTGTCCGTTCGAGGCTCGCCTAGCTTCTTTAGCTTATTCTAGATATTACTTCTAAATTCTTTGCTTATGCGTTAATAACTAAGACTAGAAGGCTTAATAACTTGCGTGCGCCCTCTAATATTTAATAAAGTAGCGGGGCTTTAGCTTCTAGCACGTTTAGAGGCAGTTATCGCTAAGGCTGTTATCTAGACGCTAACCTCAGCCGCAGAATTATTCTTACTATCGCTAGCAGCAGGAAGAAGCAACTTAGTCCGCTTATAATACCTAAAATAATTCTCCCGCAGCCACTTAGGCAGAACAGTTATATTTAGAGGAAGCTTCGTTCCTGCATGTAATTACTTTCTATACTATTTAATTGCCTCTGTCTAGAACATCTAGTTAAGATACCCCTCCCTAGAGCGCGTGTCTATATTATCGGCCGTAATCCTAGAGGCAGGCATCTTATACTTGTTAATAATACTGCGCAACTTAGCGTTACCGTCCTTATAATACTTCTTTATCTAAGCAGGCATGTTAGCTATCTACTAACGTACTTCTTCCTAGTTAGTAATATTAACAAATCTATCCTATCTCCTTCTTGCAGATTATCGTTAATAGTAAAGGGCTGTGTTAAGGAAGGGAGCGAGGTTATCTAGTAAGGTCCTGCGCAGTAACTATTAGACTGCTGTTACGCTAGAGTGTAGGTACACTACCTAAACAGAATATAGAATAAGAACCTGCCTCAGTACATGCTGATAGTATTCTTCCAGATAGGCAAACGCGCTCTCTATCTCCTTTTTCCTCTTCTTCTTATAAGTATCTATGTCCTTAAGTATAGGATATTACTGCTTAAAAGCAGCAATGCCTCTATACTGCGATATTAGGCTTAGTCTTCCTTTTAGAAATTCTCTAGTCGCGATAATAAGGGTTAAAGTCTTGTTAAAGTAAGTCGCTAAGGCTACTATCTAATTATCTACCATGCCCTTCTATTTAACAGGCAAGACTTGCAGCAAGCTTCAAACCTAAGTGTCTACTGTAATCCCTGCGTGCTAAGGGACTTTAACATTACTATAACGCTTAAGCTTAGTTCTATAGTCTTTAATAGCTTCTTTACTAGTGAATCGCATAATCTCTGTCAGCGCAGGCTTAATTGTGGTTGTGGTTGGTTAAGGATTTAGGTTTGACGGTGGGGGTGGACGCTTCCCAGGCTGTTTGGGTGTCTGAGGCGGCTGTAACATTACTTAAAGTTTGTACCTGACAGGCACTCGTGTGTCTACCTTAGAAAGTTTTAATAGATAGTAACAGGAAGCAAGAAAGAGAAACTCAGGCCCTGTAGGATCAACCACAGGCTCGAGATTTGGAGGGGGTTTAAGCAGCGGAGGGTATCTTTCCCTCCCTAACTTTACTTGAAAGCCCCGCTAAGGCTTGACGACGTAGTAAAAGGTGAAGTTGCTATTATTTTAACTCCTTCCTGTTGCCTAATTAGCTGGCATAGCAGGTCCTCTTAAGAGTTAGCTACTTAGGAACGTTTCCTAAGCAGGTCTTATCTTACTGCTAAACGTAGCTATAAACTTACCTTCACACTTTAAAACATTAATTATTTTATCTTCTACCTCCTTTAATTAATTCTGCATCTTCGAATTATCGCTCCGTGGCCTCGTGGTTGCGTTGCAGCTATTAGCGCAGATATCAAGTTGTCTAGCTAATCAGATTTCAGCAGGTCTCGCTAAGCTCACCTAGCGATTGCTGATTAGTCAGACTCTTCAACACTCTGGTTTCTCCACTATTTTCGATCGCGCAATAAGGAGATCAACCTCCCAGCAACTCTAAATGATATTTCGTTCAGTTTTAACTTATTTTTATGTGCCTAGGAGGTTACGCTGCGTGTATGTAATACTAAATGTATAAAAATATGCGAAAATTTAACAAAGGAAATGCAGTCCCTCCCCTGCTTCAAGATAAAAGCCCGTCCCCTAGGCTTAAGGAAGCTTATCTTCTAAGTTAGAATTAATTTCTAAATCAGGTATTCAAACATATTGTCGTCTCTTAGTCTCTGTTAAAGATCTTAGTATAATAATAGGATGGCTGCGCGCAGTTAGCTGTGTTATATCTTCAGATGAATCCAAGTTTATAGGAGGGTTAATCTCTATCTCTCGTAACTAAATCGCGTCTTAGTTAGGATTCTTAATAACTGTAAACTTATCGTCTTAAGAGTTATTAAATTAAGCAGGCGGCGGTAAAAAGTCAGCCTCAACATCCTATAACGAAGGATCCTATAGCTTTACACAACCTTAATACTCCTAAGCGACCTCGCTTTCATCTTAAGGTACCTACAGCTTAAGTCTCTATCCTAGGGTAGTGTTTCTGAATCACGTGCTGTCAAAGTCTATAAGTTAATAGTTGCCTTTATCCTAATTAGCATAAAAGACTTTGTATAGTCCCAGCTATCTGCTCGCAAGCTTCTTGTCTCTTAACATGTTAATGTCTCTAGCTAAGTCCTACATTAGTACAAAGTTATCTTCTTTAATTTCTTCTTAACAAATCTCCCTATAATTATCCTAATATTCCTTCTTTTCGCGTTATAGGCGCTTAGTTCTTAACACTGCGTCCTTAAGAAATTAATCTCTTAAATCTAGCTGCATAGCTTACACTGCTAACAACTGGCCTCTTAATGTTACTTGTCTAAATGGTAATGTCTGCTATATTAGAAGAGTAAGCTTAATCAGAAGTACTGGATTCTAACTAGTAACTAACTAATAAGGAGAATATCCAGTCTAACTCTGCGTAGAAATTCTGTCTACCTACAATACAGTTAGAAGATTATTAACTTAAGGTCTAGGAAGCTTTGTAAGTGCGTTACATATTAGCTTATAACCACCCTCAATTTTTCCTATAGCCTAAGGGTTATATGCTGATGCCTGGATTCTCCTAATACAATAAATCTTAGTAAGGGCTTTAACTACCTTTCTAAAATCAGGTCCGCCGTCTACAGTAAGTATCCTTATTATACTCTAGTAACATAAGATTTCCTTATATAAAAACTTAGCAACAGTAGATAACTTATTATTAGCTATTACTCGTGCCTCTAGCCATCTACTAAGGTATTCTCGTGTAATTACGATGAATTTCTTTCCTTAATAATACGGCATGTAAACAACGTCTATAGTAACTCGTTCCTATAACGCGTGACAGTAGGTATTCGTTAGTATCTCTTGCTTACAACTTAATGATCTTCGCTAGCACTGTTCGCATAATGCAATTGTGCGTTGTACCTCCTTATACATCCTTTCCTACTAGTATTGTTAAGCAAGCATTAAATAGACGCCATTTACTCCTCTGTAACTAATCTGTTAATGTATTTCCTATATAGCTACAGTCTTAAGATTAGGATTATCTATAACTTAACAAATAGCTATATTCCTTATAGACTTTTAGAAGAGATACCCTTCTCGCATAAAGAAATTTATCGCCCTCTTTTTCTATGCTTAAAGTTGTGCCCTCGTAAGGCCTTCAGGCTTCTTAAATCTTGTTAAGAACTAAGTAATTACTTCAGACTTGTCTGAGTATTACTTATTTAGTACCCTACTTATCTTAGCAGGTAAGGCAAACTTAAGGTTAGCGATTACGTTTTTAATAAAATCTTTAAGGTTATCTTTAGTCTCGTCTAGCTGTTCCTATCCTTCTGGCTTTAGGTAACGTAACAACGCATCAGTAACGACATTCTTCTTTCCAGGAACATGCTTAATATCAAAGTCCTAGGTAAGGATAGCTGCGAGCCACCTGTTTTAGACTAACCTAGGGACGTCAGGCGATGATCTGTTAAGTTAATAAATAAGCGTCTGCGCGTCTGTTTTAATAGTAAAATGTTGTCTATATAGCCAGGTTCTGAATTTCTTTAGCGCCTATAATACCGCCTTGCACTTAAGCTTTATTAAGTGCTAGAGGCTCTTAGCTTTTAACTATATTATACTTTTAAATTGACATAGATGTCTTTTTCCGTCTACTCTAATCTGTTCAAGAGACGCGCCTGCGCCTTCCTTGCTCGCATCTACTGCCATAAAAATTATGCCTCTATTCTTATAGTTAGGACTCGCTAACGCTAGGGCTAAAGTAATATATTACTTTAAGGTACGCATAGCCTCTTGTTAAGCCTTTTTCTATATCCATTTAACGCCAGTCCTTATTAACTAGAACAGGGGCTTTGCGCGAATAGCAAAGCTAGGCACCTATATCCTGTAGTAGACACAGATACCCACAAATACTCTTACTTCTTTCACGTTTCTGTATTCTAGCTAATCTAGAATCTTAGCTACTTTTTATTAATCTGGATATCTCCCTTGCGCAGTAACCTTATATCTAACTACCCCTAATCTAGAGACTCCCTAATAATACTTCTTACCTAAAATTGTAGCTTTAGCTCTTTCTACGTCAGCTAGAGCCCTGTCTAGCTGTTAAATGTGTTCTAACACATATCTTCTTACTCCAGGAAATGCTTCTTCTCCTCTATAGTTAGTTTTAGGACCGCTAGTAGTAATATTATCTATAAAAAGAATAGTATGTAGCTAATAATCCTTTATAATCTTCGTAACTACTCGCTAAAAGACTGTAACTAAGTTAGTTGCGCCTTAAACTATCGTACAGTATTAAAGTAAACTAACTGGCGTATAAAAGGCAGTTATATCTCTGCTGTCTAGATAAAGTGTAATCTAGTTATATCCTAAGAATAGATCTATAAGAGACAGAATACAACATCTACTAAAACGCTTAGAGAATTCATCTGCTGTTAGAGGCAGATTAGCATCCCTAAGAGATACTGCGTTCATCTTAATTAACCTAAGTATTATCCAATAACTCTTATCCTTCTTTTTAACCAGAAACTATAAGTTTCTGTACTAAGTAGCGCATCTTTCTAGTACCCCTTAATTAAGTCTGTTATTAAACATTATAACTACCTCTTCCTTAACAGCTTACGCTATTAGGAACGATTTTTCTTACTAAGCTTTATGTTTAATAGTCTGTATCTTATATAGAGGACATATATCCTTAATAATTCGTCCCGTCTCAGAGAAAGTGAAGGCGATCGCGCCTTCTCTGTTTATCAACATTTTAATAAATAACTAAACTTCTAATTTTATTAACTTAGATCTAAACTTTTATGAGGCTAGCCTTTCTAGTGATAATCTTATACCTTATAGGAATGCTACATGTCTGCATTTAAAAAGGTAATTAAAAGGCCCTATATTAGGAGGTCTTAGACTTTTTCTTAAGAGTTGTAGTTCAACAGCATGTCGCTTCCAGTCTTCACGCCCAAACTCCTTAATATCTAATGCCTCAGGAATATCTACAGGTCGTACCTTGTCAGCTACCCTCTTATGCAGGGTATTAACCTAACTATCTGTGCACTTCCTTCTCTTTTCCCATTACGCCTAACAGTTAAGTTCATATATAACTGAAAAAGACTCCAATTCTCGCACTGCTGAAGGATCCTCAGAGGCTCCAACTCTATAGCTCATTACTTGCTTTGCCTATTCTTTAAATCGCTGCTTATTATTAGTCGTAAAAATAGGTGAAAATTCGCTAAATCCAACAGAAGCTTTCACAAACTCAGCCTCCTGAATATACTTAACCTGAGCATAAGATTCTAAACTAAAATATTGTCCTAGGTATCTTCTACTTAAATCTAGACACTCCTCCTCAGAAAGGGTGTCTGCTACGTGTTTTCCTTATCTTCAGGAGTCAGTACATAGTTTCTTAGATACAGCGGAGCAGGATCAGAGGCTATAAAGATAGCGTTTCTATCTCTATTCTTAGAAATAATCCTGCACGTAATCCTTCTATATACGTTATACTAAATTAATAACCTTACTAAAGCGCACTAAGGTCCACCTAAAATCGCTAATCTCGTTAGGTTTTAAACGATCCTAAAGTAACTAATAACAGTCACCTCCCCTACTTTAACTAGGACACTCTACGCAGTTCCTACAAAAGAATTAGTGCTTCTATTCGCAGTAACTACTCCATCTTAATGCGAGCTACCTTGCTTATAGTCTTTATATGTAAGCTTTAATGCCTTAGCTGCACTGTATCTTAAAAGGTTTATCTGTGCGCTAGTGTTAATAAGACACTTTACTGTATACCTATTAAATAAGGCCTAGCAGGTTAGAAGGTTACACTGCACGTAAGCTATACCTATCTTCTTTTAAATTATTGTAGTTTCTTATTTAGTAGGATTAACTAAAGCTTTATGCTAAGTATTATATATTCCTAGGGCCTTATGCCTGGTTTAGGCATTAAAAGTCCTAAATTATATTAAGTTAAGCCCTAAATTTAGTCCTTTTTCGAGACTAACAGTCTCTTCTTAATTTAATTTAACCTTTTCTTTATTAGAAAAATGCCTCTGAACATCCCTAATAACTTAGGCGGACGCGGGGTTATGCGGGGTAAGGCACTGCGGTGTCAGCCAATCAGATTCCAGCAGGTCTCGCTTAGCTAACCTGGCGATTGCTAATTAGCTGGCCAGCCCAATACTCAATTCCGCGGCGTTCACGCTAGCTAACGACGCAGCAGGCTCATCAATCGCTTTCAATATATTTCTAACTTATTTTTGAAGCTAATATTAGCTTATAAGGTCCCTAAAAGTCACACTACGCACCTCCTAACGCAGTATGGTGGCGGCGATACAGTTCAGATGCGGGCCCAGCAAATAACAGAGCTCCGTGTTAGTAAGGCTGTTATTCTAGTTCTTCTTTTTCTTATTCTAACTAATAAATTCAGGCTTAGCTTTCAAATCCTAAAAGCTTCTATTATTATCTAGAGGCTGTATAAGAGAGAATAGCTTATTATAGGCTTAGCTGGCGAATAGAATTAGCTCCACTCGTTCAAACCCCTCAATATCTATTAGTTCGAATGCAGTGTTGCCTCTCATAGCAGGCATACGATAGTCCTTAACTGTAACTCGCTTTAGTTACTTAGAATAAGGAGGTTTAGCAGGAGCTTGCTTCTGCACTTTACTCTGCCTAACTTTCTTAAGAACTAGATCTTTCCTAACATTCTAACGCGTTTAAGAGCGTGTTACTGCATAAGTTAAGCCAGCATTCACTGCTCCTTCCTCAAAAGCACTAAGAATAATGTCCTAAGATATAACCTTATCGAGGGCAAAACACGCCTTAGTCGAGCCTCTTAGCAATATCCTAACGTTCTGAAAGTTTAGTAGGTCCTTAGCCAGGCTTATAGCTATCCTGCTATATCTATCTTCTATAATTGTATTCGTATTAGGACTAACTACCTTCTATTACTGCGCAGCTAGTAGTCTAAGCTTTTAATATTAAGCAGGCCTTAAGTCTACTCTATTAAACTTCTCTAGACATACTACTAACGCTAGCTAATCTAGAACATTATTAGTAACTCTGTAATACTCCCAAATTTTCTATTTTAACTAATAGAGCTGCAGCGTTCAGGGTGCCGTTCCTTAGATTTGCCCTAACCTCTTATGCGAAGGACCAAAATAGTAAGTCTTATATCTAACTTCCCTGTTCTACTTAAAGCTAATCTAGCTAAGATGCAAAAGCAGCTAATATAGCTCACATTCTCTAGCAATATAACTAGGGAGGTTGCATATATTACAAGTGTTTTAATATTTACGGCCTTAGATACCGAGGTGGACGGCGTAACGAGCCAGACAGCGTAACGAGCCACTTTTCCCTAGTAAATCTGCCAAAATCCTATCTCTATTTCTATTTTTCTAGCTTCTTTTAATACATAAAATAAAAAAGTGTTAATATTAAAAATATATTTTAAAAGTAGCTTTATAAATCTAGTTAATTATAATATTAAAAATAAATTATTTAAAAAATATACTAATTTTTAATAAAAATAAATAATATATTTTATAAATTATTTTTTAATATAGCTTTAAAGCTTATATTATAGATTCTTAGATTTAAATAGCTAGGTAGGGTTAGGGTTAGGGTTAGGGGTTAGGGTTAGGGTTAGGGTTAGGGTTAGGGTTAGGGTTAGGGTTAGGGTTAGGGTTAGGGTTAGGGTTAGGGTTAGGGTTAGGGTTAGGGGTTAGGGTTAGGTTA